>JACEGR010001722.1:0-154873 GCA_014170235.1 Listronotus bonariensis
CTAGATTCCCAAAACACTTTTAGAATTTATAAAAGGTAATTCCTTAGTTTATGACATAAGAGAAAACAAGAAATATGGAAAAATTAAACGAAAATTGAAAAAAAAAACTTTTACACATTAATGTATTTTGTCCACCCTGTATAAAAGTTTTCAAAACCATTAAAAGGTTTTGCTCTTAGCTTAAAACGTCAAACAGTAGAAGTTTATAGAACTAAAAGTCGGCCATATACAGGGTGATAACGCTAAAATATCACTTTTTAGTAAAACATCATATTTTTAGATTTACGAGAAATATCAAAAATCTACCAAAATTGTTTGTCACAAATGATTATCTGATTATTAAAAAAAAATTAAAGAATTAAAAATCCCTTTATTTAGAAACTTGCATAACAACAAAATTTCTCAAAAAAGCAACGTCATATTTACCACTCTGTATATAGGAGGTAAGTTGAATACCAAGACCGCAATGTAGGTAATTGTAAAGACTAATAATTGCGTTCAAATTTGCCGAACACTGCACTCAAATATTTTTTTTACTCTTTGAGAAAATTGAGTTTAAAATTTTACCTAAAATTTAAATTATTCCGTTCAAATGTCCAGCAGTTTAAAGTCATTTTTTTGAGTTAACTGTATTCATCGTAGTGGTTTAAACCTCATTTAGCAAATATGCAATATAAATATATGATAGAGTTAGTATTCAGAGATAGGTATTTAAAATGTTTTAAACCGTATTAAGACGAAAAAACGCCCTAAATAAAGTTTGAACTTACCAAATATTTCACACCATGGAGGTTCCAAATTATTTGATAAATTAATTGTGACCAGTAACACATACGAAATACATAACGTCAAGACATAAAACATAAGTGCTCTTTGATGAACGTTCCTATCTGGCAGTATAGCATAGACCAGAAATGTAGCCAGCAAGAATGGCATGGATATTATCATACCTGAAAAAAAAACAAAATAAAAATAGTAATTAACTTTTTATCAGGATATTTTTAATTTTTATTTTCCTTTTGAGGATAACCAGTGTGTTAATAAGAGTCATGGTATGAAAATAAAGGCTTATTTATTAGCTAATTTTATACAGGGTGTTCATTTAAAAACTCACATCACATCACTCAAGTTATCTGCGAAAAGAGATAGATTTGGGAAAATTGCCGAAACACGGCAAGATATTTAGGGGAACGTTTTTATAAAAAAAATTGGTCGGTGCCCCATTAACCCCTTAACCCCCAGGGCTACCTCCCCATAATTCTTAAATGAAAAAGAAGTCGAGTGATATATCATTTTAAAGCTCCTGACGAATACTTTAAAACCCTCAAATATAAAGTCAATATCCTTACCTACTACAAAATGGCAGTACCTACTTACTAGTAGTAGTAGTTATTTAGTTTATGAATTACCTAAATACCTGATTGGGATGGACGTATTAAACTTAAACATTTGAAACTAATAAAGTTAGATGTACCTAATATGGTATATTCTTAAAGATCTAATAAACATATTTTTAATGGTTATACTAGTGATGATGTGTCAAACTTCCCATTCGTAAAAAAGTATTAATTTATGCACTTGTTACATAAATTACTATTTATAAACATTGGGATACGTCGCCTCCTCATAAATAGACAATTTTTGACATACAAAAACATATTTTTTTACGTGTGTCGTCCATGGGGAATTTAAGGTATATATTATTTGAGGAAAAAATGGTGCTTTTCTTATTTTTTTTTATTCCTGTCCAGTTTCAAACAAATTTAATCTTCTGACTTTTTTAAATTAAATTTACGGTTATCGCGTAAATAAATGCTAAAAATTTTTCGGCATGGTCATGTTGCTATCTAAATCTACAATATTTAATATAGGGTAGACATGTTATATGTATGGCTTATCACTGAGTTTGCTTACCAATCATTATATAAAATAAAAGTTGCAACACTGATGTATTAACCAATTTTTTCTTAAAAAAACTAATTTGACCCAAACAAGAAATTAAAAAGTTGATATTAATAATTACTGTAAAATTACATATATGACCATGTCAAGAAATGATTAGTATTTATTTACGCTAAAACTGTACATCGTATAAAAAAAGTCAAGTAATCAAATTGGTTCTAAATTGAACAAGATTTTGAAAAAATATATAACAATACATTGGCGTAACATTATTTTCTTAAAAGTATTTACCCTTAGCCCCTTCTGGACGACACTGGTAGATATTTTTTTGTTTGTGAAAAAATCCCTTTTGATGCATAGAAGTTTTTAAATTTTTAAAAAAATATTTATGGTGGTATTAAAGTTTACATAAAAACTTTATTTTTTAAATTTTTTAATACGTTGTAGTTTAAAAAGTAAGTCGTTAACGCAATATGTTCAAACACATGTGTTTACAGCTGAAAAATTGTGTTGTGGTGGGAAGGAAGCAGGTGTTTAAAAAGAAAATTATGAGAGTTTATTAAATCATTTTATTATAAAAGTTTTAAATGCATAATTTTTTATAAATCCATAATCAGTTCTTTTAAAACCCCTGTAACAATAATTAAGTAATTTAAAATATTATTCGACATAAATTGTCTTACTAATATTTTGCTTAAAAAATAAAATAGAAGGTGGTTTACTCTTGGAAAAAAATCATGTTTTTGAGGTTAATGCGAAGACTATAAAAATTAATTTCTTTTCGTGAATCAAATTTTTTCAAAAGCAAAAGTTTTTATTAACCAAGTTTTTTGGAAACATGAAATTTTTTGTCCACTTGTTCTCTTGTAAACGCAATTCGTGGACAGTCTGTAGTCATTTTAACAAATTGTCCCAGATTTAGTGACCATTTAAAACCCTCATTAATATCTTAATAACGATTGACAGGCCATTAAGGGTTTGTTTTTTTATGGGGATATAGGTACAGGTGTAAAATTGATTAGGCAATTACGTATCCTGCGTTTAAATATCCTAAGTAATGGTTACATCCCGCTGTGTTATAAATAGAACTTTATATAAAGAAACCTTGAACATTAGTATGTATTGTGTGTAATTTCAATTAAGGGATAAGGACGTGGACGTTATTTTGTAAACAGAAAAATTAGAACAAAAACGTATGTACCAGGTGTCAAGTTATACATTTACAGCCACCCTTAACTTAAACCTTAAATTTTATCGTACAAAATAAATAGTTATATCAGTTTGTTGTGTAAATTTTGTAGTTTCTAAATCAATTATTTGATTTTTAATATCTCTTAAAGTATACAGGGAAGGACAAAAATTATGTTTTTAAATAGAGCACTCTGTATATTATATCACTAATAAAAAGATCTTTTAAAGAGTATTTAGAAAATACTACATTTGATCTTCATTAGTTTCGAAAATATGGTCATCCAAATCTAAAGAACAAGTGTAAATTTCAATTAGTAGGTTATATTATGGCAATAATTGCCCAATAATTTTATTTTTGGCCATATTTCCAAAACCTTTAAAGATAGACCCATAAAATATGGTATTTTTGTAACGCTAATTAAATTCTCTCTTTTAAATGCTTATTCAATATGCAGGGTGTTTCATTAAAAAAAACATACTTTTTGTCATACCCTGTATATCTTAAGAGAAAAATAATTTTTATGAAAAGTACAGAGACTACCGAATTATCCTAACAAACTTGTGTTTTTATTTCGTGTATACGTTGAGAAATAAAAAGTTTGGGGGATGTAAGTTTATAACGTTTCTAATGGAAATTAAAAATTATTCTTCAGATTTGCATGGCATTTGCATTTCAAAAACTAATTAAGATAGGTATATGAAATATGTTTCTTTTTTAGGTTTTTAAAAGATCTTTTTAATGGTAAAATAATATATAGGGTGTTCTATTTAAAAAAAATCATACCTTTTGTCGAACCCTGTATATTTTAGGAGATATACATATAAAAATCTTATTGCTAATTCGAAAACTACAGAATTAACCTAACAAACTGGTATTTTTAATTATTTTGTACGATCACAAATGAAAAAGTTAAGGGGGTGTAAAATTATAACTTGACACCAGGTACAAATCAGATTAACATGGGCATATTTCGAAAACTAATTAAGATAGTTATTTGAAATAGGTTTTTTATGGTTTTTAAAAGATCTTTTTAATGGTGAAATAATATATAGGATGTTCTATTTAAAAAAATCATACCTTTTGTCGAACCCTGTATGTTTTAGGAGATATACATATAAAAATCTGATTGCTAATTCGGAAACTACAGAATTAACCCAACAAACTGGTATTTTTAATTATTTTGTATGATCACAAATGAAAAAGTTAAGGGGGTGTAAAATTATAACTTGACACCAGGTACAAATCAGATTAACATGGGCATATTTCGAAAACTAATTAAGATAGTTATTTAAAATATGTTTTTTTATGGTTTTTAAAAGATCTTTTAATGGTGAAATAATATATAGGGTGTTCTATTTAAAAAAATCATACCTTTTGTCGAACCCTGTATATTTTAGGAGATATACATATAAAAATCTTATTGCTAATTCGGAAACTATAGAATTAACCCAACAAACTGGTATTTTTAATTATTTTGTACGATCACAAATGAAAAAGTTAAGGGGTGTAAAATTATAACTTGACACCAGGTACAAATAAAAATTATTCTTCAGATTAACATAGGCATATTTCGAAAACTAATTAAGATTGTTATTTGAAATATGTTTTTTATGGTTTTTAAAAGATCTTTTTAATGGTGAAATAATATATAGGGTCTTCTATTTAAAAAAATCATACCTTTTGTCGAACCCTGTATATTTTAGGAGATATACATATAAAAATCTGATTGCTAATTCGGAAACTACAGAATTAACCCAACAAACTGGTATTTTTAATTATTTTGTACGATCACAAATGAAAAGTTAAGGGGGTGTAAAATTATAACTTGACACCAGGTACAAATAAAAATTATTCTTCAGATTAACATGGGCATATTTCGAAAATTAATTAAGATAGTTATTTAAAATATGTTTTATTATGGTTTTTAAAAGATCTTTTTAATGGTGAAATAATATATAGGGTGTTCTATTTAAAAAAAAACATACCTTTTGTCGAACCCTGTATATTTTAGGAGATATACATATAAAAATCTTATTGCTAATTCGGAAACTATAGAATTAACCCAACAAACTGGTATTTTTAATTATTTTGTACGATCACAAATGAAAAACTTAAGGGGGTGTAAAATTATAACTTGACACCAGGTACAAAATCAGATTAACATGGGCATATTTCGAAAACTAATTAAGATTGTTATTTGAAATATGTTTTTTATGGTTTTTAAAAGATCTTTTTAATGGTGAAATAATATATAGGGTCTTCTATTTAAAAAAATCATACCTTTTGTCGAACCCTGTATATTTTAGGAGATATACATATAAAAATCTGATTGCTAATTCGGAAACTACAGAATTAACCCAACAAACTGATATTTTTCATTATTTTGTGAAAAGTTAAGGGGGTGTAAAATTATAACTTGACACCCGGTAAAGTTTTCGCCAGTAGAGAAGATGCCACGGCGACAACACTTCTGTCTCACTTTCAATTATTCTCCTTTTTGTTGCTCGCACACGATGTAAACGACGCGTTTAGACAGCGATAGTTGATTGCCCTCTTTATTTGTATGACGCTTGTGGCATCTTTGTAACTGGTTTTTAGTTACATGCCACTTTGCGAAAAATTGCCGAAAAACCTACTGCAATGTTTCAATATTTTTCACAAATTTTTACAAATCCAGTAGCTAATTGGTATTACTCTTGATTTTAAGTCGCTGCATAGGTTATTATTTTCTTTTTTTATCTTTTGTGGTACTTTTTATAGATACATTGTGTTCGCTTATCAATAGTATACAGAGAAACCACATATTCCTAATGCCAAAATATTTAGAATTAATCAAACATACCTATGTTCAAAAGTTATTAATAGAAAGATACAAAGTGCCAAATTAATTTGTTTTTAAATTTATTTTAATAAGGATTGATTTAATTTAAATGTTAAAATAAAACCTGGTAAGTATTAAGGGATCTTTTGATATATGATAACTATTCAGATCTGATATTTATTTTTATTTGTTGACTGAACTGTACAAACCTACACTACTTTGAATTTCTTTCAAACGTAGAAACTTTTTGTTTTCCTTTGCAGGATGTCCCACCGGGAACTGCTGCGATCAATTTCTCGATAACAAGGGCTTGAAAAATTTGAAAACAATATAAAGTCAGTAGGGTGCATACGAATAAAATAATTTGACAATTTTCCGGTTATACCCAAAGTTATTGTCATCTTCCTTATTTTAAAAGAAACACCCTATATATTATTTACGGTTTAGATTAGATTTTGCGTAAAATTCTAAACATATTTTATGAATAGTGTATTATACTCAAATTCAACCGTTTTTGACTAATTTAAAATTTTATGTCGGACATGACTTTGCCATTTCATAACTATCAATTTTTTCTAAACAAAAAATATGAATTGAAGTTGAGTTTCTCGTAGAAAAAGACTACTTTAGTAGACTATTGATATTTTGACAATTAATAAATATAGAGTAGTCAAAAATTATTATTAAAAATTATGTCTACAAAAATCTTAAACAAAATTTTAAATGGAAATTCCTATATTTTATTACCAAATCCTATTTAGCATTAAAAATAAGGGCAAGTTTGCATAAGGATGTCTAGTTTAAAAATTTTTAGTTTAGCGCCCCAAAATGTAAAATTAGCGGTTTGAAAAAGCTCTGAATTGGTCACAAAATGGCCATAACTGGTCCATAAGTGTGTCGAATTGGCGATCCATGCACCAATTTTACAGAGTGTTTATAATCAATCTACAGGGTGTCCAGTATCTCAACCGCCAAACTTAAGATGGTGATTTAAAAAAAAAAGAAAAAAACTTTATATGAAGATATGTCCTAAACGTCTTAGTTTTTGAACTACTGGGTGTTAAAAATTAAAAAATTATATCGTTTTTTGTAATACAACTTTTATATCAATTAAACTATTTTTTAAAAATTTGGAGACATCTCCTATGCATTAAAAGAAATTTTAAGATAAAAGAACAAATAAATTTTTACCAGTGTCGTCCATAAGGGGTTTAAATTTAATATTTTTAAAGAAAAAAATGGTACACCACTGAATTTTTCTAATATAAAAATCTTTTTAAAATCCCCGTTTAGTTTAAAACAAATTTGATTTCTTGACTTTTGTTTGTTCAATGCACGGTTTTCGCGTAAATAAATAGAAACCATTTCTTGGCATGGTCAAATCCCTAACTAATTAAATAATAAATAAAAAGAGTATTTTTTACTGTAGAATTTGATATTAGCAATACGAAATGACCATGCCAAAATATGGCTTTTAATTTTTATACAAAAACCGTTTAACAAACAAAAAAAAAAGTAAAAAAAAACAAATTTGTTCCAAATTAAACGAGGATTCAAAAAATATTTTTATTTTAAGAAAATGTAGTGGCGTACCATTTTCTTCTTAAATTTTTTTAAATTTTTACCACCTCGTAGCTTAAAAACTAGGGCATTTGAAACATATGTTCATATACAGTCTTTTTTCGTCTTTTTCATTGTAGAATCACCCCTTAAAGTTTGTCGGTTAGTTTACTGGACACCATGTATATCAATTGGTTACAAAATGGTCAACATTGGTCAGTATGATTAATTAATATGTCAGCAAGATTAAAGGAGTTCTGTATTAAATGAAGACATTCAAGAACCCAAAACTTTTGTGAGAAGCCCAAAATTAAAAATTTTAGATTTAAAAACAAATTTCAAAAGCTAGAACCAATTAGAGAATTGGTCATAGGTATTTAAGATTTGGTCAAAGATACCAGAATTAAATATAAAGAGCTTAACATTATAAGGTCACTAATTGCTACATAAATATATTTAGCACCTCAACATCAAAATCGTTTTATGCTGTAACAATTTGTCACAAATTGGTTATGATTGGTTATTAGGTCACAGTAATAATAATAATAATTAGGAGAAACTATTTCAAATTCATTAATTGCTACATAAGAATATTTAGCATCTCAATACTGAAGTTGGAAGCTCATTCGCCGCAATATCAAGTGGTCACAAATTGGTAATAATTGGTCAATTATTTAAAGTAATTGGTCAGTAGTAACATAGACTCTAAATTAGTTGTTTTAAAATTATATCTTGTTACATAAAAATAGGTAGCACCTCAATATAAACATCACGATTGGTCAGTCGGTCACAGTGACTGGTCAGAGGTTGAACAAAATATACAGAGTAGTTTTCACAAATATATACGTAGCGTTTCAATACGAACACTCAGAGCTCATTCTTTGCTACAAAACTTGGTCAGAAATAATTGGACACGATTGGTCAGTCGGTGTCAGTCACATACTGACCTTGACCAAATATTAAATTCTATATTTATTCTAGTATCTTTGATCAAATATTAAAAACCTACGACTAATTTCTAATTGTAAGTAGCTTTTAAAATTTGTTCTTTAAATAAAGTTTTTTTAATTTTGAGCCGCATAAACAATTTTGCCGTCCTTGATTATCTTCGTTAATTACAAAACTCCTTTAATCTTGCTGACCAATTAATCAGTAACACTGACCAATCTTAACCATTTTGTGAACAATAGCATCCTTTTGATTAAGCCATATTTGATTACTCTGAGGTGAAAACAAAATTTCGATGACCTTGATATTTTAAACACGCTGTTAAAGTTGTTGTATGAATGACCAATTCGTCACATTTAGTGACCATTTATGACCATTTCTTGACCAATTCTGAGCTGTTTTTTAAACCTCAAATTTTACATTTTTGTCAGCTAAATCTACTGATGTATGTAAGAGCAGAGTTGGGTCGAATATTGAAAATCGGTATTCGAATACGAATACCGGGAAAAGAAATATTGGAATACCGAATATTTGAAGACTTGGAAGAAAAAAGTATTCGAATACTCGGTATTCACAAATACCCAGAATCGGTATTCGAATACTTCAAAAGAAAAAAACCGATGATTAAAAATTTGAAGAGCAAAGAGAAAGGTCCTCGGTAAAATGTATTCTGAATACTATTCGGAATACTGAGTATTCGAATACGACCCAATTCTGTGTAAGACTAATAATAATTGTGAGTTACTAACTACATACTTTATTATTCCTAAAGCTTAACTTACTAAATATAGATTTGGTAATTAATTTAATTCATTTTGTTTATTATTTTAACTTAATCACCATCTACACACATTTGGCATACATTAGATTTAATAATGCAACAAAGTTTGAAATATGATAGTATGGTTTTAAGTGCCATATTTTAAATAAATTTATTTAATGACACTTCTATTTATTTACATATTTCCTCATACATAGAATTGGGCAAGAATTTTAATTTTCTAATTTTAAATAGTTAAAAATAAAAGCGACCAAATAATCGTTCAATATTATTGGTCGGTGTAGTTTTAGTTCTGTAAAAAACGATTTTGTTATTTAACAACTTTTAAATTACACCAATAAGATATGTACAGTAGACTGTACTGTAAAAATATTAATTTTTTAACTCTACTATGAAAATATAATTTAATATAATAAAAAAAATATTGTGAAAACTTGCAAATCGTTAATCTGAAAATTTTTGCCAATACATATTTTTAAAGAAAATTAAATTTCCTACAAAAACTCTCTTCGTAAATTGTCGTCAAATCAGGCGTTTCCATGTAATTGGGCTTTGAATAATGAACTATTTTTTTCAGTTTTGTTTTTGTAGTTTGAATAATGAAAATAAAACAAATAACTCTTATACACATTTTTAAAGAAAATTTAATGCGCTACAAAAAAGGTCTCTTAAATTTTTTCAGTAAATTTATAAAATTATTCGTTGAAGTTAAATCCAAAAGTAATTTGTCAAATTTTATGTCGTAAAACTTGAATTTATTAAAAAATGTTAAGAGACCTTTTTGTAGCGCATTAAATTGTCTTTAAAAATAAGCACTGAATTTATTTAAATATTGATATTTGTAGTAGTAGCAAGAATCCAAATTCAAAAATTAAAATTGAAAAAATAGTTCAATGTTCAAAGCCCGCTTACATGGGAATAGCTAATTTATTAATTTATTATCAGACTACAGAACTGTGTATAAAAGCTATAAAACATGGAAAGTCCAAGAACTTACATAACAAATCGTATTTAAAATTTAAATTTATTGTAAATATACACCTCGACAATTTCACTTTCACTCAATGTATAAAGGCGCTAAAGATAATGCTTATAAAGGACAGATTAATCAAACAAGGACTACGGATATATTTTCATTTTTTCTCTACTTATTTGATTACCTAAATAGCATCTTTATACAGTGTGAAAAGGGATGGATTTAACTAGACATGTTATTTTTAATTTTTATTACTTCCAAAGAAGTTGTTTTTTTTTACAAAAATTTTTATTCATCTAAAAGTCTTCACGTAAAACGCAACCAATTTACTTCTTTCCATTTTGTTTATTTGTGCAACTTGTAACAAAGTTTGTTAAATATTCTATTATTACTTTTTAATGGGTTTATACCAAATTTCTTCGAGAGAGGGGGAGATTTTTTTTCTTCTGGGGAAGTGTAAGGCGTTGTTGATAATTTTAAATCTGCGTGTCAAATTAACCAACTCTTAACAAGTTTACTGGTAAAAAATTAAGACAAATTTAGCTTTAGGCCGGTATAAAAAACAAATAAAAATCGCTTTGTCTTAACCAAGGGTAATAAAGTACTCGTCACGAGCTTTAAAATGATGTTCAACAAGACACAAGAATGTATATCAAAGCATTATTTTCCGAATTAAGAATTGAATAGATCCTTACCATCTTGACACTTTTCTGCAAATGTCAAATATAAATTTTGAATGAATTTTTCACTTTACACCTCACATTAAAGTCTTCTCTTCATGCATCCGTCAAACTTCGGCACGTTGTCCAAGAACTATAAAATTTCGACGTTTAGGGTCCGTCCGACGAAGCAAAAATAAAACTCTTTCTTCGAAAATAGGGTTTAAATTATAAAAATTTGTAGGGAAAAACTTATTTAAACTCTATCAGTCGATGGATAATTTATACGAATTGACGGATGAAAAATGAATCTAAAATATTCTGAATCAGAAAACTTTTAGATCGACGTACTGACGGATGCATGAGAAAAGGTTTAATGCCCAATTTCACAATATACGAGTATGGTTACCATCACTTTTGGTTTAATTATTTTGGAAACACCAATCACATTTCGGTATTTCGTCATTTCTATGGTAACAAACCTATGGTTAGTGTTAACCAAATATTGTGAAACTGGCCGTAAGTTTTTTTTTAACGTTTTAGGGTATTGCATTTCTTTACGTTTAAATATACTGCTGTGGATGTAGCCCCATGACCTAAAACATGATTTATTTAGATGCAGCGCTAAAAAATACAACTATTGGGAAATTTATCTTATTTTTGTATTAAAAAAAAGGTAGCTAAAAATTGTAACATTTTGGAACTAGGTCCATCCTATATTTCATGTTTATAATAAGTAGGTATTACTAACTAGCAAGTTGGATTGTACACATTTATTAACGAAAACTACGGAAACCCAAAATATATTTGAAGAGGGACAGTAACAATTAATTTAAGAAAAATGCAACAAACGCTAAGAATTAAAACTTTTGAAACTTAAGTTTAAATACTTCTTTGTGGTCTGAGAAATATACTTCATAATAACTCCACCACACCATAAAAATATTATTAAACATTTCCGAAAAAATGTTTGAAAAACATAATTACCTACATTTATCTAATTTTTACCAGTGGCGGCTGGTACTAAAGGGCACAGAGGAACGTGCTCACCATTTAAATAAACAAAAAGCAACGATTTTGTAAAATATAATGTAAATTCAGATATTTACTTTAGTACAATTAAAACACTTTTTGACACTCTGCTCAAAATTTACTTCTAAATAAATTACGCGGCAACGCCTAAATATTAAAAGTTTCCCAAACCGGAGATCCGGGGAACCCGAGAGCTCTACCTGCTTTGTCTATGTATTTTGCTCAAGTAACATACGTCTCCTTTACGTGAAATCAGGTCTCCAGGCAGAAGACCCAGGTCAAACGGTAGTGTCCTGTAGAGTTTTAGTCGCAATATTTATTGTTGATTATAATTATACGTTTAATTTTAACAAGTATACTTAATTAGTTCGTATATTGAGAGTTATGTGATGTGATATCGCACATCCCGTTGAAAACTGTATTAAAACAAAATGACATTTTTTCAGGCGAAGGAAAATAAAATTGACCTTAATACAATATGCTATACAATGTACAGCCTTAGGTAGCGACATTTTAAGGAGTTAGCTTTAATTTACAATAATACGGTTTTGCAGGGACATAAAGTATGTTAAGAGATCTGTTTTTGGAATAATCTGATTTTTTTATTTTTTTTTTTGAGTTAATACACTTTTGAACGGGGTATTTGTAATAATTTAGAAATGCATCCTCAACTGGAAATATATGCAGTGTAGTTCCTACTACAGAATAACAGTTTGCCTAAGAAGAAACTTTTAATTAAATAAAAAGGAAGACCTACTTCTGATTTTCAAATTAATTATGCATCTACTAGTGAAACTAAGACATACAACATAGTTTTTAATAAGAACAATTATAGAAAATATGACTGGATATGTGGGTGTTCGGTTACAATTAAACGGTTTTGTTTTGTATGCTTATTGTTTTAAAGAAATAACAGCGTTTACTTAACATGGGGTAAACGATCTAAACATATAGCAGAAACCATCGAAAAATATTATATACAGTGCATTTCCGATTTATATTACAAAGTGATCGAAGTATCGATAAGAAAGATAATTGTTTACTTATCGGACATCACGCCGTTTGTGATGATTTTTGGCATACGGCCCCATACGGGAGTTTTTTTGGGCGCTGATTACGTATCTGCAAGAATCAGCTACTGGCTACTGTGATTGAAAGTAAAGCTTTGCAATTTTGGGGAAAAAGTGAGTAAAATACGTAGAAGAATGGATTTTTAAGGGGTGGAAATTAAATATTAAAAGCCAATTTTGCGGAAAACTCAAGAATTGCGTGCAAAAAAAGGAGAATATGATGAATTTAGGTTAGTTTTCTAATCAAGTTTGATGATGGATATCTCAAAGAAAACGTGTCCGACTTAAAATTCTTTTAGATGCGTAATCAGCTCCCCAAAAACCCCGTATGCCAAAAATCAACAAAATCTGCGTGGTGTCCGATAAGTAAACAATTACTGAAAAATAGGCAAATGGACTTTCTTTTAAAATAGAGAGTAAGTTTTAAATATATTTCATTATTATTTCTCTTTTGCTTGTTCCCTCCTACTAAAAAATGTCACGAGCCGCCACTGATTTTTTCTAGCTGTTCAATTTTTTTGCTACCAAATTTATTTACTAAAAGCAATAGTACCTTATAAGTAAAATAGTCTTAAAGTGGCTAGAAATTATAAAAACAACAATTATCTTAATGATGATGCTGGTAAAGCCGATAAGAAATAAACCGGACTGGACTGCCTTACAAGCATTCTTTTCGTTTTTTCTTGTTTTTGGTATCTTTGTAGATCTGAAATAACCTTAAAGAAGTATTTCGTATGTAAAGTAGAATAAATAATTCTGTTGCGAAAATGTAATATTTTGTAATTTTAGCATGTAGGCATTATTAATTTAATACGCGTACGCCCACATAAATGCTATATTTAGTTACAAAGTTGCAAAACGGTTTACAGCATATTAAATTTTATGAAATGTTGACCGAAACTTAAAATATTTATTCTTATAAATTTTAAAAAAGTAGCTACAAAGTTATTTTTTTTATTGGTATAAAATAGTCATTGAAACTTTTACTTTTCCTCAGTAAATAAAAACTTCTCTTTATACCTATGTTTAAGTATTGCCTAAGAAATTTTTACATCTTTCAAAATTATAATATACAATCCTAAATATATTGTTCTAGGTGACTGTTTATAAAAAATTACTAGGTAGGTACTCTTTATAATTATTGACGGTTGACTTCCGGTTAAACCAGAAGTAAAATGTACATTCGGTTAGATAATTGTTTATTTAGGCCTTTCCACAGTGTTTCTTTAGTATTATAAATAAATTTTAAAATAAGTTTTTATAAATGTTTTAAATTTCTTCACTTTTGCGAGAAGGTTTTATTAATGTACCAATATTTTTAATCATCTGTTACTTGAACAAGATTGATATATACAATCCTCAATGGGTTTTTTTTCATTAATATGTTTCTAGGGCTCTAAATTTGTAATTTCAGAAATCGTTTATTCAGGCCCTACTTAAGTTTAGGACGTATGTAATAGAAACAAATTTTTGTATTTTTATCTAAAAGGTACTTCGAAATTTTAAGGAAAACCAGTACACAGTGTAATTTAATTAATGGCTTAAAATACAGGATATGATTCCTTAGCTTATTTTAGAAAGAAAAGTTCATATAAACATATGTCCTAAACCTCTCAACTTTTGAGATACGGAGTGTTAAAATTTCAAAAAAAATCTATTATTTTTAAATATTCTTAATATTCTATAATCATTTTGTTTAAATTTGGCAATACTGTTAACGATATTAAGGGGGTAATTTATCACTAACTTAATTACATTTACTATGTCCAGTGGCGTCTCGAGAAACAACTAAAGGAATATTTCCAACAAAAAAACGGTATGTCTCCTAATTTTTCCGTATCTTGTTAAGTTTAAGAGAAAAAAATTACTTAATTGCATATTTTTAGAACATAAAAGAAGCATTGCGGAAACTTTTTCTTTTAAAAATTAGGTTCTTATAATTTTTAATTAGCAATCATAAAACAAAAATAATAAATGCCCTTTTAAATAAGGTATATATCCAGTATAACAGTTTTTACTAAAATACGTGTTTTCGAATTTTTTTGGTCTTTTGAAAATATTTACACTCTGTATCTCAAAAGTTAGGTCATTTAGGACATATGTTCATAAGAACTTATCTTCCTAGAATAAGCTAAAAAATCATACCCTGTATTTATAGTCATCAATTAAATTACACTCTGTACCCTGGTATCATAATATTAAGCTCTAACTTAAATATATTAACAAAAACGATCTGATTTGGGGTCTACCCAAATAAATAACATCTATTACATTTATTCAGTACGCCTCGAGTGGCACATGAGCAAGCCTTTTTGACAAAATTAATGTACACTACTGATTTTTCTGCAATTTTTATATTTTTGTGAAACTAAGCAAATTAAAATACAGCTTTTTATTTTTTAATATTTTACGTTGCTAGCTCGGTTTACCAGAAAAAAATCGTTAAATTGCATTTCATTTCTTGACCATACAAAAAACAAAAAGCATTTTTTTCTTTTTAAAATTAAGTGATATAATTTCTTATTAGAAATAACGTAAAAATAATATTAAATACCCTGTGTGTGTATATTTAGTCCAACAAATTTTACTAAAATAAGTGTTTTTTAAAGTTTATTGAAAAGTATAAATCCCTGTATCTTAAAAACGAAAAATTTGCTGACCCATGTTTATATGGTTTTTGTTTTATAAAATGAGCTGAATAAGCCCTTTTTACTTTAATCGCAATTAGGAAACACCCTGTATATAAATTAGCTAACAAAATTTAAGATTAATCTATAATATTTATTCTCATGATTGCGTAATTTTTTTCGTTTAAAGTTACATAACCAATAAAATTTTAGTAAATATATTATGAAAAGTTTTTAATTGTAAACAAAGAATCCTTTTATCTAGTAGGCTAACTGGATCTTTATAAGTGTTTGTATTTTACTTCTAGTATCTAGCATCTATACATACCATATATGTATCTCCATATTCTTTTAAGTTTCGTTCCATCAATATTTCCCCTTTTTACTATGTAAATATTTACCGTTATTAATTACTTCTATAAAATCAATTACTTTTTTTCGTATTTAAACCAAACAATTGTTAAATAAATGACTTGTGAATTCCTTAACATAGCTTAATGATTGTGTTTTTTTTGCATATTACGATGCATAACCGATATAATTTTAGTAAATATCCTATTAATAATTATTTTAGCTGTAAACGAAGAATCCTTTTACTTTGTAGGTTAACAGGATCTTTGTAGGTGTTTATATTTAACTTTTAGTATCTAGCACCTATAGATGCCATATTTTCATATTCTTTTTAACTTCAGTTTTATTAAAATTTCCCCTTTTTTACTTTGTAAATAATTACTGGTGCCAATTACTTCTATAAAATCAATTCATTTTTTAAAATATTTAAATCAAACAATTGTTCAATAAATGAATTGTGGATTCCTTTGCTAAAAATTACCCTTAGAGATACAGCTATTATACAGAATGTCTCTAAAAGGACTGTACAAAATGCTACCATATACTCTTTGGGCCAAAATACAACGATCTATCAAACTTATCTTAACAACATAGTTGCTATTAGGTGGCTAATGTTTATCAAATATTTATCTTTTTTTTGTGTTTTAAAATATTTTTGTAAACAAACTATGTGCAAATTAGCAGCAGTAGACACAGAATCCGACTGACTGATTAAAGCACAAGTTCCCACCAAGGGGCGCGACTTCCAATATTATCGTAGCGGTCGCCTATGACCTTGCGCCTAGGGGCTCACGGTTAAGGAGCCTCTAAGTTAAAGTGAATAAATGTGAGGCCAACCCAAACGGAGAAGTATAGGCCAAAGTCAATTTTGTGCAAAATAAAGAGTAATACCGTGACATAGCGTGATAGAAAGTGTGTTGTTTTGAAGGTGAGGAACTTTTTTATTGTTTGCTTGTCAGTTTTTTCTTCACTATTTTATCTTCATTAACAAAAGGGGCCTCGCTGATAGGACTTTGCCCACGCCTGTATTTGCCTACTCTAAGCCACTTCCTCCAAAGGGTCGTAGAGAGATTTCAAGGGGGCCAAAAGCGTTTTAATTTTGGAAAAAAATGTGAACTAAACATAACATTAAAATCTTTATAATAATTAAAAAAAAAGATTAATTTTTTCTAAGGTTTAAAGAGAAACACAGCGCTTTGCAAATGTTAAAAGATGAAATATTTTAATAGATATATTTGATGACTTCAAAGAGCTAAACTTAAAACTTTAGGGCAGAAACAGCACTTTAATAAGCAATTATAATTATTTTTAGGGGATCATATCAAAGCATCAAATTTGGAATCAAAATGCGTTTACTGAAAATGTTTTTCTAGGCTATTCGAAGCATGCTAATTTGACCATGAAAGATTACTTCCATCTTTTAATATTGGAGACATATTTACATACATGTTTACCTGTAAATTCATAACTTGTCTCTACTGCTTTACAGATACTGGTTGATTTTATTTAATTTCCCTGAGTGATACATACTTTTCTGCTCTAATTTTAATTAAAAGAAAAGAGCTGTTGATAGCAACGTGATGGAAGCTCTGGCAAAATCAGAACTTCGGATCAACCAACTAGTCGAGAACATGAAATCTCAAGTAATAACAGGCACGGAACTAGAATTTTAACGGTACGAATGAATGGCCTTACATCTCCAAAATATGGAATAAACATCGGCACACCTCAGGGATCAGTTCTGGCACCGCTTATATTTATTTTGTTTATTAACGATTTATCATTGCCAGGAATCACAATCAAATATACTGATGACACATCAGTTGTCATATCAGCAAACAATGAACCTGAACTTCATCAACGAGTTTACGACGTCTGTGACGCTATGGATCGATGGTGCTTCTCAAATGGTCTGATTCTAAATAACAATAAAACAGTTACTGTGCATTTCTATAAAACAGAGCCCAAGGTGCAGATTGATCAGACTAAAGATGTGAAATTTCTGGGAACATACTTGGATGCAAGGGTGACATGGGAACATCAACTGGACTACATCTCTTCAAAACTAAGCCAAGCATACTTCGCTATACTTAAACTTAAGCAGACAGTACCAACATCAACGCTAATGATCACATATTATGCACTGGCTTACCCTCACTTAAGTTACAATATAATACTATGGGGACAAGCAGTTAATGTGAATCGAATACTGGTGGCACAAAAGCGAATTATTAGGCAAGTTTTTGGTCTGAAGCCACTGGAAACCTGTAGAGATGTTTTTAAACAAAGCAAAATTCTTACTGTTCCATCAATATACATTTTTAAATGCTCCATATACGTGTATAAAAATATGGATCAATTCAGGCAGAATGGGAGAAATCATGACTACTTCACAAGAAATCGAAATGGATTGGCATATCCAAGCCATTCTTCAGCGATGTACGAAAAATCACCATACTATGCATGTACAAGGATCTACAATAAACTACCCGAAGAAGTAAAAGATTCAAGTACGATTGGGGCATTTAGAGGTCGGTTAAAAAGGTTTTTAACGGAAGGAGTATTCTACAACCTAAAAGAATTCCTGGAGCGTAGAACGTAACTGCGTTGTTTTAACTTTGTTTTAATTTAGAATTTATAATTTACTGATGTCTTACTTTGTTTGTCACTTTAATGTTTTCAATGTTTCTCAATATTGTTTGGTGTTTTTAATTTTTAATTAATTTTTTAATAATTTAATTTTTTTATATATTGTGGCATCGTCCTGTATACAAATTTATTATAATTTATTATATTAGTTTTAGTTAGATTAAGGACGAAACTTATATCATGTATTTGATCAAAAAGTAAATAAATTGAATTTGAATATGAATTTGAATTTGAATTATTATTTTATCTAAAATATAAGACACGGGACCAACACCCAACATACTATACTTAATACGAATTTTCGAAAAAAAAAAAACAAATAAAGAATTTGCTTTCAAAAGTTTTGATTTTCTTTGGGGGGCTAACCAAAAAACTTACTTTTTTTTCAAAAATTTTAAAATATTTTTTTTCCTCAAAGTGTTCTGGTTAGTCTTTTAGGCCAATATCAGGTATACAGTTTGCCCACGGATGGACTTCACAATAGGAAAAATGAACCAAAAAGTTAAATATTCAAGAATATCATTATGAAAACTGATTTTGCTTCTTAAAAAAAAACAAGATTCACGTTGAGACATTTGTTTTGTTTTGTACAGGGGCTCCAGAAACTACAAAAATGTTGAATTAGAGCAAAAAAAACTACTTTTTTTTAAATCAAAATCTAGTACGTTTTTAAATTATTTTCCTATTTTTACAATATTACACACATACATACAGTGTGTCCCAGAATAGGTTTTACAAGAGGACAAATAGACCAAAAGTTTCTTAATTTTAAAACGAATTTTTGGGAAAAGTGGTTGCATGGTCCAAAACTAATAAATACAAAATTTTACTTCAATTGCTCTTATACAGGGCAAGTTATAACTAATAATATGAAAAATGTCCAGGATTTCATTACTTTTATTTTTTTAAATAAAACAAAATTGTATAAGTAAATGTTGTGAAGAATAAAATTTTATGTCAAAATTTGAAGTTAAAACATGGGAGGTAAAAAAATAAAATTGTCAATTTTTACATTGTGCGTTACAACGTAAATAATGGGCGAGAGGGAGCAACATTTAAAAGAAAATATATTAATTTTAAATATTTTTTAAAAATTCGCTGCCTTAAGCCAAGTATTTAAAAACTGTTAATGCATAATGTAAAAATTGACAAATATAATTTTTTGACTTTAATTGCATAACTTTAAATTTTGACATAAAATTTAACTTTTCACAACATTTACTTATAAAATTTTTCCTATTTTTAAATATAAAGGTACTTTACTCTTGGTCATTTTTCATATTATTAGTTATAATTCGCCCTGTATATTATCAATCGGAGTAAACACTGTACTTATTAGTTTTGGATCATTCGACCAGTTTTCCCTAAAGGCCATTTAAAAATTCCAATTTTTTTGTCCATTTGTCCTCTTGTAACACATCCTGCGACACACATATTATAAGAATATACTGCGTGCAACTCGTCGATTGATAAGACAACAAGTGGATAAATAGAGATGTCGCATAAGTCTATCCTTTATTAATATTATTATTGAATGGGTTTAATTGGCTGATATTGAAGAGAAAGGGATTTGCGAAACCTAGAATTTAAAGAATTTTGGGAGAAAATAATGAATTTATTGGGAACCTGACAAAGAATTGTTAAAATTCATCATTAATATTGTCAGATGATTCGAATGATGAGTTGCTTGACGTAAAGATTAATGAGTTGTTATTATAATTTTTACGTTTTATTTTACTCACCCCCCCATGGTGAAACAATTTTTTAGCTTTAGCTTATTTGTCAAATCTAGTACATTCTAGTACTTTTTTTTCTGAAATCTAGTATTTTTATAAAAATCATTGTGGCAACCCTGCATCTGTATTAATTTTGTGTGGGTCTCAGTTTTTGGAGCTCCTGAGTAATAAAAAGCATTTAACTACTACGTTTGAATTTTATAATTTGGAATTAAAATAAAAGCCCTATAAATAAGGGGCATTTGTTGTTGTGTTTAATAAAAAAGTAACGGGGGGGACAAGAAAATATTCATAGTCCGGGGATACCCCACAAAAGTTAGGTTGGAAAACCTTGGATTAAAGTGACTACCAACTGATCACAGTAATGATATGCAGTGGCGTAGCTAAAGGTGTTGGGCCCTGGGGCAAATAGTACAGTCGGGTCCATACAATATTAGTATTTTTTTGTGAAAATAATTTTGGAGAGCAAAAAAACAAAGAAGGTCCATACCTCCAAACGGGACATTTTCTCACTATATTATATCTTTTCTGTAGTCGGGACCTCTTCACTATTTTTCTTCTAAAATCCTAGTTACTAACCCTAAAAACCTTCTTTTTATTAAAACCCCCTTTTGGGGGCGCCTTCCCACTGGGGGCCCGGGGCAAACCGCCCCCCCTCGCTGCCCTAGTAATAATATGTGTTGATTTACTATACCTACTACAAATAGAGTGTTTACCTTTATTTAGTAAAAATATCTGATACAAAAAAGTTTATGTCACGTCACTAATTCATTAACAAAATCAGAGTAACTTAATTTGATAAGATAAAATGTGTATTTTGCGAACTAATTAAATCCATTTTAATATACCTCCATGTATTAAATGATAATAATTGATAAATATACAAGGTAATGTCAACATATTATGTCTTAAACTATAAATATAATCAATCAATTCTAATTAATTGGAAATATGACGTAAATTATTATGTAGATTCGATTTAAACAAGGGATTTCCTATTTCCCGTCATTACAATATTTTATTTGCCTTTATGTAAAAAAAAATCCTAACTAAGCGAAAGCATATTAAAAAAAATAATATGAAACAGAAATTAAATTTTTTTATAGAGTGTCTCTCTTAAAAGCCTCCTTTCCATTCCCTTTTATTTTTTAACTAAATCAATAAAAAAAGTTAAAAAAATACAATTCATGTGTGAATATTATATTTATATTTTAAAGTAAAATTAATAGATGAAAATCTGCTGAGCGCTATCTTGAAAAAAAGGAATTTTTTAGCACATTATTTAGAAGCTTCCGACGGGTACTTTATAGCCCTAAAATATATAGTTAATGGCTCCACGTACTACAAAGTGCTGGTACATTTAGGATTCACCTGAATATCTTATTCGAATAGCCATATTTTGGAAACTAATAAAGTTAGATATAATGTGGTATTTTTTTGAAGCTTTCTAAATATATTTTAATGGTGATTATATACAGGGTAAAAGGATTTTTTTTATGGAATACAACAATAACCCAATAAAAATATTTTATTTAAACTACTAAACAACTGATTTTTTTTTCTAAAATTTATTTTCCCGCCCCTTTTGTTATTTGTAATCAGTAAGTTGTTTAAGAAAAACTCAGTAGATTTTTTTTTTAATAAATCAAAGAATTTATTGTTTTGTCATTGCGTTTAGGACTCACCTCAATAGCTTATTAGAATAGTCATATTTTGGAAACTAATAAAGTTAGATATAATGTGGTATTTTCTAAAAGCTCTCTAAATATATTTTAATGGTGATTATATACAGGGTAAAATAAATTTTTTTATGGAATACAACATGAACTACTAAACAACTGATTTTTTTTCCAAAATTTATTTATCTTGTCCCTACACCTAATAATTTACCGTTTATTTTGTTATTTTTTTATAGGTAAGTTGTTTAAGAAAAACTTTGTAGAATTTTTTAAAAATAAACTAAAGAATTTATTGTTTTGACATTGCGTAAGTACGCCTGTTAATAAGGTTAATAAGAATAAAGGAGGTAGACTATTTAACGCCTTTCAAAAGTTCTAAAAAGTATACATATGTTTATGCAAAAAATGTATAAAACACAAATGGTTTATATAAATATAAAAGAAATATTTAATAAAAATTGTCTTATAGCTTCCATAATTTATTTTTACGCCATATTATATCTCCCGAGATTTGACTTTTGACTCTGGGTATATCTATACAGCAGAACCCTTTATTTTAAAAAAGGATCTTTTTAGCTTGTATTTGTTTTGAAACACCCCGTATACACCACATCGCAGTAACAACCAGGATCTTAACATTTTGTTAGTTTGCAAAAATATTTACTGTTATAATTTTTCATAAATGCAGTTAAAGCCAAATTTATTGCTGTAATTTAAATAAGGAAAGTTCACAGGCATAGTACCTAGAATTTTATTTGTTTAATTACCCTGCTCTGCATAGAAATCCTCCTTTAAATAAAATATGATAAATGTGAAGCATCAAGGCTGCTTATTATACATCTGCTTTTAGTTTTTTGCTTACATACAAATTTTGAGTTAAGCCTTTTTTATAATTAAAGACGTCAGTGGATGAAGGTTTTATGTGATATTTGAGTATTCTGATACTTATTGCTGTATAAGTTGATGTTTGCCCATTTTAACTTAAAAATCAGCAATTCTTTTTTATAAATAAAAATAGAAATATTTTGTCTGTAAAAATCAACAAAAAAATCTATGTCGAAAACATGTTAAAATCTCAATTACTCAAAACAAGTATGTACTTAAAACATAACACCTTTATCCACTGACACCTTCAATTGCTATAAATTTTGATTTTTATGTGGCGTTCTTGCATGAATACTACTTTGTTCTTTAGAAATCGTACTTGTAGACAAAAAAATAGTTTGAATTAGTATACTCTGTTCACTATAAATTGAGAAAAACACCTGAACAAAAAATTTAATTAATTTGTTTAAAATGTCAGTAACCCTGGTTACCACAATAAAAATCTTATTGGTTTAAAACTACAGTGACCGAAGTTACTTACTAGGTATTCATTAATAATTTTAAGTGGCCAAAGTATAGATTGGGGAATAAATTTACCGACCTACTTTGTTTTAACAAAATCAAAAGCGCCCATCGAATAACCAGTTCAATTAATCTTTATGTACCACTAGCTCAACAACAATATCTTATTTTCTTACTCATTTTGATTAAAATGATCTTGTTGGACAATAAGAAGTCTCCAAATCGTAAGCTTAACTTCTGAGATCTGGATATTGAAACAATGGCATATCTTAAATAAAAATACGAGACAAAAATAAAAGAGACCAATAAAAATATAAATTTGGAATTGGTCATCATTGGCTCCGAGTAAAGAAAATATTATCCCGTAAATCTTCTACAAAAAATATGAAAAAAAAAAAATACACCGTAAAATACAACTAATAACAAGCTTATACATTATTTAGTTTGTTTTTAGGTAATGAGACAAACCATATTTATTTAGTTATTTTAATTTAATATTTAAATTTAAAGCTAAAAATGCGTTTTGAAAACGAAATATATACCAGAGAAACTAGACGTGATACATGTTTTTTAAATTTTGATCTTTATTCAGAAGTATCAAATCTATAAAAACCGTGTATAGCAACTCGAAAAGAGTAAATTTTTTTTTTGTAGACCAGTATTAAAAAAAATAAAATAAATAAAATTAATAGCGCTAGAAAATTTTTAAAACAATTTTATACAGTAAATCTTGTAAATACCATAATACTGCCTCATAAAAATTAGGTCGAAAAAGTATATTGCATATACCTAAAACTTATAACAATTGGAAATTCTCTATTGTAATACACTATTAAAATAAAATTAAAAAACAAAATATGTTTTTTCTTAATGAAAATAAATTTATCAAAAAAACGAAAGGCTCATAACTTTGTTTAAAAAAGATTGGTTTACCGTTAAAAAATGATCAAAATATTTACCAAACATCAGCAGCTGGAACTTACCTGTAAAGAAAAAAATGTTTTAAATATTGATTTAATCGAGGATTTAATGCAATAAAATAATTATTAAAAGAAAACCTTTATAAATAATTTGACAATGAAAAATATGAATAAGTTATGTCCACGAATGGACTTTACAATAGCAATAACAGATCAAAAATTTTAATGGCGTATAACGTTTTTGCTACTTAAAAACAAGATATTCTGTTGAGACACATGTTTTTATTATACGGGAACTAAAACTAAAACTAATACTATAAAAATGTAAGAATAGGTCAACACAAAACTGCCGTTATTTTAAGTAATTTGGCGGTGTTAGATAAACTCATTTTATTAGTTCCCCAAATGTAATTTAAACGCAACTTTAATTTTTTTTTAATATTTAAAAAAGATTTTAAAAAATTACACAAGATAGAAAAACAATTGGCAAATCGAGACTTTAATTATATTGATTATTAAAACCAGGCAAATTAAGCGAAAAAGGTATATACTTAATAAAATAATAAAATCGTAATACTAAAATAAAGAAATTTTTGATTTTGGAACAGTATTATCTACTGTTGTTTCTGTAATATTAAATAAATGGCAGCTAACATCAAACACATTGCAGCAAAAAAAATCACAAAAACATTGTTTTTTTCGTTATAAGCCGCTGGGAACAGGGAGTTTCCTAAAGCGGGCTTTACACCTGACAAGTTATTGATCAAAAACTTGTTCAATTACTTTGTCAAATATTTGATAAAGAAATTAAAAAGTTGGATGTTTTTACTCTCTTCAACTTATTGTCAAATTTATTTTCAATTTCATCAAATGGTTTTCTAGGGTTATGTTAACTATTAACTAATTACTAAAAGTCCCCCAAAAATATTGATGACAAGATTTAATTTCTTTAAGTACTTAAGCAAGCTACTTGATAAATAAGTTGAGAAAATTTTAAACCGTCACCTGAACAAGCACGTTCAATTAATTGATCAATTACTTGTCAGGTGTAAAACCTGCTTAATGTGCCAAAAAAATTGAATGACTTATTCATAAGCTAATTTGATGGAAAAAAAATATATATAAACATTGGTCAAAAAAGAGTGGTTCGGGGATGGAGGGTGTTAAACTTTTTAAAAAATTTTGATTTTTAATAGTCTTCCAAATATTTCTCATCGGAATTTAACGAAATTGGGCAGTATTATTTACTCTAGCCAGGGTCTTATTTAGAACTTAAATTAAATTTTGTTAAATCCAGAAACTTTGGGAAAATATATTAATTAATATTAATAACATATTTTTTATTTTTTAATATGTTTCTTTACTTACAACATCTAAACTCATAAACTTTACTAAATTATTTAGTGTTGTTAAAATTTACCCATGTTTCTTTTAATATTGGGTGGTTCAGGGATATGCAATTAAGTCAATTTTATTATTATTATTATTATTATTATTATTATTTTGTTTGAAAACTAAGCAAGGCACAAAAAGAATTAAAAAGACAAAAAGCTTTATTTTTTTGCCTATTATTGGGGCACTATAAATTGAAACCTAAATAAAAATGTATTACATTTGTTTATAATGTCAGTAACCCTAGTTACCACAATAAAAAATGTATTTTATTCGTTGAAAAAGTCAGTAACCATAGTTACTTTCTAAGTATTTATTATCAATATAGATTGCCAAACGTATACTTTAAATAAAATAACAAAAGCCACTGACTTACTTTTTTGTCAGAAATATTCGTTAAAGTGCCGCTCGAAATGTCACTAAAATCGATAAATAGGCTCTAAGCTAAAATTGTACAAAGGTAAGAAACTATTTTAATTGATAGTTAAATACGTCACCAACCCGGAGAAATTAAAATTTGTATATAATGACAACAAAATTGACTATAGTTTTTTTGTAAATAGTTTTTAAAGTTGATTAAATTTATTCCACAATTTGCGAGTTCAATCAACTTTACAATGTTTATGTGAAAAGCGTTACGTTAAATAAATCTGCCAACAAAAGAACAAGCAATAGAAAAGGGATGTCGTTGCTTTTATCTTTTGTGACGTAGGCACACTCCAACTACGTTATCCGGGGCGTTTTAAATAATTTCGCGGGCATTTTCACAAAAATGCAAATTTTGGCAGTATTACAAAAATCTGGCAGTTTCCAGGAAAATTTAAAGAGGAATAAAATTCAATCTATCTACACCGAAAATTAGCTACCTTAGGTTTACATAGTTAAGGGCCAATTTAATGAAGTTAAAGCCAAATAAATCTCATAAGAAAAAATTATTAGTTACAATTAGATTTTAAAAATGGTTAAAAAATATTAAAGATAAAGATTTCTAAAAAGCAAATTTTTGAAAACAATCTAACATTCTGTGTCTTTGAATAAACAAGGCTTTTTCGGAGTTATGTTTATATGTACTTTTTTTGGAAAATTGGCTTATGAATACATTTTTATTTTTTTGACCGCACTTAGGAAACACCCTTTAAACATTATGCTCTAACTGTTTTAAATAAAATGCAATATTTTTAAAGTAAACTAAAGTTCTTTAAAAAAATATTATCATGGAAATATATTCGTGCATTTCTTTTGTCTGCCTTCGCATAGGTTCTAGGTTCTAGGTTCTATAGTTTCCCATTCTTTTAGTGAATAATAGATACGTATCAAAATAATAAATAAAAATTATTTAAATTTAACATTTATTTCATCATTTAAAACATACCAAATATATTAACATCTCTGCCAAAAATTTCAGCAGCCTCCTCTCCGGGAAAACACAAAAACACCGATAGCCCATTTAGTTCATCGACGCAATAATGCGAATTTTTAAAGAAAACCCCATCATTTACAAATGGCATCCAGAGTTCACCATTTTCTTGTATAAAATAAGTGTCATTTGGATTAAATATATTTAATTTATAAAAGCGGCACTCAAGAACACCAACAGTAAAAAAGGTTACATCAGAAACAGTTTTTGAAAATAATGTCTTCTTTCTGTACACCGGGAAATCAAAAGTATCATTGCTTTCCACTTTTTTACACACACGTTTTTTACCAAGATAAAAGCCAGGTTTACAACACTTTCGAATGCAGGAATGTTTACATCCACAGTTTTGTAACTTAGATTCTGAGTAAGAGGTTAAATTCGAGTCAACGTCTGAATCGCAAAGATCAACGGCCAGCGTCAACGTTGTACTGGAAAGAACTAAAATTAATGTTATCACAGAAGTATGCATCTTAAAACTATTTGTTAACTTTATTTAAATTTTTGTTATTTTTTTTAAAGTAATACCAATTTTAGTCGTCTACATATTTAAAATTGGAAGGTAACTGTCGGTTAAACCGGCAAGCATGGCTTTGCAGGAGATAAGACAGTTAAAGAACGCGACAGCAAGCGATGCCAAGCGATTATCAACAATGAACATGTTCTCTATAGCAGGCATATAAATGTAAACAAAACCTGTTGCACATCCACCTCTCTTTAATAAGTGTATGAACTGTCGAATACTGGGCGTGATTTAAAATTTACCAGTAGTTTTAATAATTTTATAACAACTATTATTACTTAATTTAATTTTGTTTTTATTCTACGGTAATGCTTAAAAACTTTCATGCACAATTGTTGTCAATGCGTGAAAGCAAGACGGTCCTAAAGGGAGACAACGTTTGTTTATTTTTTATCGATAGTACGAGGTCAAGCGTACCCCTGAAATATTGTTTTTAATTTTTGGCCAAACGTTTTGTAAAGTGGTATTTTTAATATTTAGCTATTAAAAAATTAACAAAAACTTCCTTGTCGTAAGTGTGTTATTCTGTGTTTAACTTTTATCTCGATGGATAGAGGGGAACATACTTAAATTAAATTTCATTTACTACATTTAAGCAGTCATTAGGTTTTTTATGTATACGTCTAATCTGCTAATATTTAACACTTGTTTCTGAATAGGTCATCAGATTTTTTTAAAGATATACAGGGATGACAAGAAGTATGATTTTTAAAAAATGGAGCACCCTGTATATTTTATCACTATTAGAAAAATCTGCCAAAGGGCTTTAAAAATACTGCCTAAATATCAAATTTAGTATATTTTAAAAGCTTTTTAAAAGATCTTTTAAATGATCATATAAATATACCGGGTGTTTCTCACAGGACCATCTCCCCTATACGTTTTTTACTTTTTAAGATAGAGTAATGACATTTGGTATATAATTTACCATAATTGTGGATTGATTGCTAAAGTCCAATCCAAAGTGCCATGATTAAGCTAAAACGATTTATTTTAAGTCAAGTAGCCATGAAAAGGTAAAATTAATCATCTTTTGTTTTTACGACTTTTCATGGCGGAGTCAGAGTTTGCAGCCGCCATCTTGAAATTTTTATTTGTCAGTTTCGCTCTAAAATATAGTATTTATGTAAAAATTTTATATCCCAATGTTTTATATTTTTAAATTGTTTATTTAAAAGATAAAAGGAGGGGGACATTAAAGAAATGCACTACTTTGTTTGAAAAACTAATTTGAAGAACTAAGAAAACTTTTTCTGGCCCAAAAGTGTGTTTTATACATACAGTGAGGGCGCGTGGGCTGAAACAAATTCATTTTAAAGTAAGTGATTTCTTAATCACTTGAACACATCGATCTTAAATTTTGGCTGCGGTTTTTTCTAGTAAATTCATTTATAAAGGGTGGCCCGATGGGTGGCCCAATAAGCTAGGACTCTTAACTATATTTTTTAAACAGAAGTGTCATTTTTTTCTTACATTTTTTAATTATGCTTTAAATGCTAACTGTGTTTTATGTAGCATCTCTTATACCTAAAGTTAACAATGATCAAAGAAATTTATCATTAATTTCCTTTAAATTTTTTAACGAAATGGAAGTTGGAACACCTGCATTTAGGTGACCCAAAAATAGGTCAAAACAGTCAAAACCACCAAATTAATTCTTTGCTTCGAAACCTTACGATATTACTTAGATCATGTGCTATGCCTAAAGTCAACAGTTAATAATAAATTTACCATTTTGAAGACACATAAATTGGAACAAATTCCAAAAACCTAGGACAAATACCAAGATTGACGTAATTAAGCGTATTGCATAAAACAAACCACTTAACTTTTAAAAAAAATTGTTTCAACTCACTCGTCTTCAAGGTATAGCTTAATCGGTATTTGAAATTTACGAATAGAAATTTAAATAGAGAACATTAGTTGTCGCGTCTTCTCTGACCTGACGATGAGGCCTTTTTATGAGCTAAAGTGCAGCCCCGAATCTTCAATTTTTTTAGGACGGGGAAAAATTGCCCTCTGCCGCCCCTCAAGGCTGTTTTGTTTTTTAGTAAAGCAAAGCATAAAACTTTTGCTTCCTTAAAAATTTCTTTGGGAAAAAAAGGTCTACGCTTTTCAAATCGGGCCCTTTTCTTTAAAAATAATAAATAAAAGTTCCTTGCCTCTTACAATTACGATTTCTTAGGATTATTAAAATTAATCCAGATCGCAAATGCAACCTTTCCCTATTTTCATTGACCTTCTATCTCCTTGCCGCCCCTTCAAGGTGGCGCCGGGGACAAACACCCCGGCTTTCCTTTCCTTGATCCAGCCCTGCTAAAGTGAAACGACCACATATATATGGAAACGACCGAGGTGTAAAGCGCCTACTTTGTACATTGTACTTTACATGCAGCACTTTCTTCGACACGACTGTAAACATATCGCGCCCTGACAAAATACTAAACCTGTAAGTGCGTCGCAGACTGAAAAAGTTTTAAAATTCCTGATATAAATAATGTTTAAATTTTAATCTTAGTGTAAAAAAGTATTTTTTTTTAAATTCAATAATTAAGCGGATCATTTTTCCGCCCAGAAAACATGCCGCCTTACCGGCTTACCCCTCGGGCCGACCCTGCTTTTGAATTTAAGGTCTTTAATTCTCTTAGCTGTTCTTTCTCTATTAAAAGTGTCGATGGTGTAGTCGAGTGAAAAATATTTCTAACCCAGCTTCATTGATGCAGATTATTACCTGGAAAATACTTTTCAATTCAAAGTGCGGGCTTAATAATAACAATTGCTGTATTAACATTATGTTAAAAAGGGAGCTTTTTTAACATAATATTTATAAATAATTATTCTACAATAAATTGAGTCGATCACATCAACTCGCGACGCCTCTGGAATGACGCTACGACGTGACGCCCTAGGGCGTCGCAACGCACAGTCTGAGATGCCCTGCAACAGACCATTTGCTTTATTATCTTTATTATACAGGGTGGCCCAATTGTCCGAGAAAGTCCAATGTTTCTGTTTTTTAACGAGATATGACAAAAAGTTTTTAAAACTATTTGTAGGGTTTTTGAACATGTATGTACTAAAAATGTTTTAATATGTACAGAGTGTCTCAAAAAAAGCTATGGTTAAGAAGTTCTGCCGTCCTTAGTTAAAACGTCCTATCTACATTTTTTTAAAATCTTGGCTTATATGCATATACCAGTTATTCTATGCAATAAATAACAACGTCCTAACTTCGTTGTCTGTATTGTGTCAATGAAGTTAGGACGATGTTACTTTTTTTTTTTTTTTTTTTTTTTTTTATCTTTGGACAAACCACGAAGGCTAAAAGCCTAAATACTAACGTACCGTGGGTGTCTTAAATTGAGAAAATAGATAAATAAGCCATAGAATAACTTGTATATGCATAATAGGCTAACATTTTTTAAGAATGTAGTTAGGACGTTTTAACTAAGGACGGCAGAGATTTTTGTATATTGTAATTCATATTTTTATTTACAGATTCATATTCAGCATTAAATTTTGCATATAGTATGGTATTTTATTTTGGGCCATTTTGGAATTTTAGGAATAAAAATATGGTAAATTCCTATGCCAAAAGGTTTTTTCGATATTTAAGGCTTTTGAGAAAATTCATAACAAGTATTTTTTAATAAAGAAAAACTTTGGTATTTGGTAAAATTTTGGTAAATGGAAGACCCAGTATGTTTGTCAATATTCATAAAATTTCATCTTTTCTCTTTAAAAAAACGTAATATAAGCTATGGCTATTTCCAAAAATAAAGCATTTGATATCCTCTAAAAAATTCTCTGCATGGATATTAAGAAAATTATTTAACAATAAAAATTTGCTACATCTAACGTCACAAAAAATGCAGCAACAAAGGTATAAAGGACAATTTTTTGCAGGTCGATAAATGCGTTCTTTTTGGAGATAAGCATGGATTATGGCACACTATTTTAAAGGGAAAAATGAAATTTCAAGATTAATAGCAAATATACATACTTGCTGTTCCATTAAAAATAACAAATTTTCTTTTTATAAAAAAAATCTCATAAATTATTCAAAAACCTTACATTTTTGGTAAAGGAACCGCTGAAGAAACTTACCCTATTTTTATTTACAAAATCTAAAAATGGCCTAATATACAGGGTGTAAAATTGAGATTTAACTTTTTAAATATTGAGATCTTGTCCATGTTATACGAAATACCCTGCACAATTAAAGTTTTAATTATACCTTACAGACGTATTTCTGTTTTTATTATTGTATAATAGGTATTTTCATGTTAAAAATACGTACTGTTAAAAGTTTCTTATCTTTTAAAGTAAATCCGACAAAAACTTTCGTTGTAAGTATTATTAAAAATGGAAATATGTATTTTACTTTTGCTGGAAATGGCGATGTTTAATTAATCTTTATTTTTATTTTATTCTGTATTCCCTGTACATAAATATTACATATATTACTAACTCTATTTTTAAATAACCCTGTAGTCGCTTAAATTTAATAATTAGGTAAAAAGATTTTTTATACATTTTTATTGTTTTAACCGTTACAATAGCCAAAATAAATATTTTCTTGTAAGTAAAATTTATTTTAATGTTAACTTCGCAAATTCTGTATATAGGACTCTTTTAAAAACCAAAATTATTAAAACCTATTAAAAGGTAAATTAACAAATTACCTTAATTTATTTTGGCATTATATTTAGGGTTTAAATCTTCTTAAATATGGTAATATTGGCCCAACTTTTCTAGGGGATGATCAGAGTTGGGTCGAATATCGTAAAAAGTATTCGAATACTAAATATTCGAATAGGTACCTACTTAAAATAAATTAAAAAGTACCTTAATTTGTTTTGGCATTTATTTTAGGGTTAAAACCATCTTAAATATGGTGGTATTGGCCCAATTTTTCTAGGAGATAATCATCAGAGTTGGGTCGAAAACCGTGAAAAAAAGAATTTGAATACTAAATATTCGAATACTTGGAAAAAACTAGTATTCAAATACTCAGTATTCATGAATACTAGAATTGAGTATTCACGAATACTGAATAGTAAAAAAATGTCTTTTCTTTAAAAAAATAAATAAAAAACAATATCTTCTTGTTCTCTTCTTCTCGGTCCTTTAAATTTTGAAAAGCAAAAAAGGTCCTCGCCAAATATTTTTACTGATATTCGCCATTTTGGTAATTGAATACTCAAAAATTCTGTTCAAATACTGTCATTCAAAAACCGCATTATGAATACAATCGAATACCGACCAAAAAAGATTTGCCGATTACCGAATACCAAACAAACAGAAGTATTTGAATATTATTTAAATATCACCCCAATGTATTTTAAATACGATTTGGAATACCAAGTATTCGATAACTACCAAACTTTGAGGATAATTTGGATCACCCTATAGATGGGTACTTTGCGGGTCAACAAACTTTAATACCCAATTCTATCTTTTAAAGATATATATTTTTAACCAAATAACTCCAATTCCCATCTTTTATCCATGTTATCATATAATGTGCTTTTTAATATCTTTCAGTGACATCATTTTAGGCAGCCCTTAATCTAAAATATCACAGGTGACCCCCAAAACTTTTTAGAAATATGACCAGCAGGGATGGGACTCGAGCATACTACAATCTTAAAGAATTTTACCGATGCCGGTTTTCAATGCAAATGGTGCGGGTTTTTTACACCAAAATACGTTTACGCACAAATATTAAATTAGAAAGTGTAAACATACCATAGGCACTAATATTTTCATCATTTAGGAGAGTTAGACTGATCTGATCAAAACACAAAAAAGTTGATAAACCATCTTGTTCATCCAGACAGTAAAACGAATTATTATAATACATTCCTTGTTTAATAAATGGCATCCAGAGCAATCCATTTTCTTGAACGAAATAAGTGTCACTTATTTCGCAATTATTCAATTTATAAAAACGACAGTCCAGGACACCTATTTGAAAATTGCTGATATTGGAAATAGTTTTCGTAAATATTGTCTTTTTCGTATACACAGGAACACTAAAAATTGTATTTCCTTTAACTTTTTGCACACATTGTGTTTTCCAAGAGAGAAGCCCGGTTTACAACACTTTCGATAACAAGAATTTGGTTCACACCCGCAATTTTGAGTTTCAAATTGTAAATAAGATGTTTCACTAGTTTCAACTGCTTTACTACAAAGATCAATTGCAAAAGCCAAAGAAAATGTAAAATAAATTAATAACAGTGTTTTTATAAAATACGGCATTATTAAAAGAATAAGAAGTTATGTCCCTTATATTAGTGTCTGAATTGTTGCTGATGGAATGTCTGGATTAAAAAATAACACTGAGCGAATAACTGACAGATAATGGTACTTTAGCTGATTACCTTGCCAAAGAACGTGGCGACATGCGGTAATATCAATTAATATCAATGACTTGTTGTCTATACGAGGAATATAACGTAAATAAACTCTGTTAATTACATATCTATCTAAAAGGTTTATTTTGGGTTATTATACAGGGTGACTAAAAAACAAAAATGTATCTTTAAAGGACTTAGAAAATGATGAATAATTATTAACAAGTATTAAACAGAGTAACTTATTAAGAGTATGTATTCACTTAGAAGACCAAAAAAGCCCATTAAAAAAATTTTGAGAACCCTTTTAATATAATAATTTGAAATTAAGTACATATATTCTGTATACTTTTAATGATATCTTGACATATTTAGTTCGTTAGAATAAATGGTTTAAAAGCCTGTAGTACTCCTCTAAAAAAGACGTTTTGCGGTGACCGCTATATCTCTGGACTGGATCATCTAAAATGAAAAAACCAAACGTATTTACTTTTGGAAATGTATAATTTATAATCTAATAAAAAGAATAAGCAAAAAAATGTTTTTTTCGACAAAATGGTGGTTTTTAAAACCCAAAAATTGATTTCGGGCCATAAATTTAGGCCCTACGTTATTAAAAAAATATATCGCAAAAGAAAAACGTTTAATAAAGTATTAAAAAATATACCTATGAAGTTTGTGCCCAAAATTTTAGAGCGATCGGTTCAGTAGTTTTTGAGAAATCGTGGTCACCGTCTTTGAAAAACTGTTTTGAGCGCGTTTAAAGCTTTAAGAAACTCATACACTTAGTTGAAAAAAATTACCTCTCTCCAAAACCATTTGACGTATTAATTTTAAATTTTTAGGGTATAAACTTTAATACAGTGCACAAAAAATCCCTTTTATTTTTTATTAATCTGCGATTATAATATAGGCAACTAAAAATACACAAAACAAAGATTGGTTTTAGTTATAACCTTGGTATTCAAATAATAAATTATTAGGCACCGTAATGTTGGTAGACTAAAACTATTATCCATACAATTTTAATAAATTTATAACAAAAATATCGCCAAAAAATGTTGTCACCAAATTTGGCATTTATTTGGAGAATAAGTGTAATTATTAAATTTTTATCCTTGGACTTTTTTATTTTGTGATGCATGTGCTTAAAACAAACGAAGTGGTTTTTGCCGAGTCAGCGGTCGAGTCTGCAGTTGAACGCGAAAACTCGTTTATGGTATTAGTAAAGCCAAAGTACAGCAATTGTTGCTCGCTGATTCGTGTGTTTTGCACAGCTTCGTCGCTGACTCGTGTGTTTTGCACAGCTTCGTCGCCGACTCGCTCCGTCTGTTTTTAGCCATAAGTACCAATGTAAATGTGCAAATGTCAGTTTATGCTTTTATTATACAGTAAAATTTTTAATAGTCTCTTTAAAAAAACCTGGGGGAGGGGGAAGGTAACAAGATCCTGTGTCACCCGATATATCAGAAGCTATATTGTCCTAAAGAACACTTTGGTAAAACAAATTTTTATTTTGGAATTTGTGAACAAAGTTGATATTTTGTTTTTTTTTCCTTTTCTTTTCTTTCTAGGTTTATTGTATTTTTATTTAAGTCGTAAATAAATAATTAAAATTTTATTAATATTGTTATTTAAGTTGCGTCAGTATATTTAAATGTTATTTTATTATAAATATTATTAATATATTGTTGTGGATATAAATATGTTTTAACTTGAGTTATAAGAAATAATATATTTTGGAAAAAACTATTTGACAATGTTCAAAATCGGCGAAAAATACTATTAGCATTTTTCGGGTTTTTCTTAGTTTACTCAAAACTTAAGCTAGATGAGGTACAACAGACTCCAGATTTAAATTCAGGGTATCAAAAACATATAAAAAGTTGGTTTGGTCAAAAGAAATGATCCTTTTTTGTGTGCCAGTGTTATTTATAGTTGAGAATTGTTCGTATCTTATATATCCGTATAAACCCCATAAAGGTTAATTTACTGACCTATACTATAAACAATAGCATTAAGACCAGCATCTGGAATAACACACACGACTGCAATGACATGACCATCCTTACTAAAAAGGCAATAGTCCTTAAGGTGAAACGTCATTTCGTCCCAAAACAAGTACCCATGGTCTTGTAACTCAATGTGAATTTCAGAAGTATTTAAGCCGACTCCCACAGTTCCCTCTTCACAAATCTGTCTATCTGGCACGCGGATAATATGCTGGATCCGAGGTCCTTTTAAATTTGTGTAAGGCTGAGTTTTCGCGGTAACACATTGCAGGTTTCCTGAATATATATCCAAATTTTGACCCGGCGAGCAACAATCTTGCACCCAGTTAACCACATTGCAAACACAACCGAAAATTTGGGTTCCATTAGAGTAATAATCGTTTTGAGTAAAGGTTACGTTATCTACAATAATACTGGTACCGTCTCTATCACCGTTAGTTATATCCACAGTTATATCACAGATTTCAGTTGTACTTATAACTTTTAAAATTGTCAATAAATATACAGTTATAATTTTTTTAAGAAACATTTTTGATTTTTGCACTGTACTAACTGAAATGCTGTCATAGATAACAACGATGTTAACTTGCGATGTAAGAAAGTATGACTGACTAAGGCGTGAATTTTTTCTAAGATTAGATAAGAAAATATTTATATAAATTTGTGTTTATGTCTTTATATAAGTGTCATCTTTAAATGGTGTGAATTTATTTTGCCATGAGAAAGATTAGATATCTCCAAGTATATAGGCATGTCAGTTGTAACAGTCAAATTACACATTTAATCATGAATTAAGGATGGACAATTGGTCATTGTAGTTTTTATTATGTGACAAATTGCTTATTAGCAAATGTAAACATGAGTAATTTACCATAAATGTTAACTAATTAAATACACAGAAAAAAGGTGCTTACGGAGCATAGGCGTATCTGGAGGTCATGATGGTTAAATATATGTGGTAGGAGTCCAAACTATGGAACAAATTTATTTAAAATAAGGTCCGTTTTCAATTTTTTTTAAATAAATTTACATTAAAAAAAATAGTAGTATGTGTCAAAAATTAATTTGATAACAAATTAATTTATTTCTATTAAAATATGTTTCTATTTGTAACTGTTTTTAAAATAAGCCCAATATTTAATTTATTTTTTTACCAAAAAAACTTTTATGATGTTTAAATATGCTAATATATTAAAAAAAAAATACTATTTGTATTAATTTTCCTTACTTTGTAGTAAATTTTAAATCTTTTATATGTTGTGATACTTGACTAAATGATGTTGATATTTAATGGAAAATAAATCACCGGTGTAGGATATACACGGGTCCCGTTTTCCATGTCCAATATCCAGGATTATTTATTTAATATTATTTCTAATTACCCATTTTATTATATTCATTTTTAATATTAATTATTTATTTAGTATTTACTGTAATTAAATAGGGATACAGCTAAAGTTGTTGGCGCGTTTGTGGCTGCTCTGGTTGTGTCGGCAAGCGTCGATCTCCGGAGTTAAGCAGTGAAGTGCGCGCTCATAACTTGGATGGGTGACCGACGTTGTGGGTTTTGGGCAACGGCTCGCGGTGTTCTGCTCGGGGGTGAACGAACGGACCGAGCGGCAACCATCCAAGTTATGGAATGAATGGTGTGTGAATGGGAAGGAGTAGGGGTCAAGGTACAATAAGCCTTCAGGCTGCAGTGCACCACCTAGGGGAACGGTCGTCGGACCTGGGTGGGATGACCCCGAAAGGGCAAAAAAAAAAGTTATATTTCTTATGTTTATTTGGGTGATTTAACTAACGTGTTGTATTTGCTTAAATACCTTCACCTTACTTATGTACACTCAATATTTATCTTTTAATTTTGTTGCAGTTTCTGCGACATATCGAATGTTTATCTTGTCGTAAGATAAGAATATAAAAAATAATTTACCTTAGTTATTTCTATAATATCTGTTCATTTTAGGTGCAATTAAATCAAAATTAAGTATTAAATCATTTTTAATTAAAAAATTGTACATAAAGCCAACAAATAAATGAACAAATTTTAATTTTTACACTTTTTATTGCCTAAAGTATCAAAATTATGTTTACGTATCTTTAGTCAAAACACTTTTTTCTCGTTTATAGGGTTGAAGCGAGAAAAGAATCAATTTTGTCACCGTTAATCTTTCGTTTTCTGAAGGTCTCTTTAATTACCTAAAGTATATGGTTTTTAAAACAAACATAATATGTTCTTATTTTTTTCTTCCTTTAAAACTCAGAGAAAATAACAAACAAAACCTTAACTCACACAAATAGACGGGGACACTCACCTCACGCCCTGGCTTCTGCCAGAATCAGGTGTCTAAAAGAATTTTTAGTCGGACACATTTCGATTTATTTTACCTATTTTTATACCCAAAATTGTTAAGCCATGGCTACTGACATTGAATGTAAAGCTTTGCAATTTTATGAAAAAATGGTTAAAATAAATAGAGAAATGGGTTTCTAAAAAATGGAAATCAAATATTAACTGCCAATTTAGCGAAAAACTTAAGAATTGCGTGCAAAAAGAAGGGAAAATATAGTGAATTTACATTTTTTCTATATCTCGAGAACGAAACGTGCCCGACTAAAAGTTCGTGATCAGCGCCCCAAAAAACCCACGTATACCAAATTTCATTAAAGTATGCGATGCGTCCGGTTTGTAAACAATTAGCGGAATATGCAAAATAAATTGAAATTAGGTAAGACAGAAAATACCTTTCTTTTTTAAAAAGAAATGGAAAACATTTATTGTATTAAATTCATTAAAAATCAGGCCCTCTGGTAACCAAATAAAGCTTGAATTTTATTTTAATTTTCTGAGGCTTCTTCAGATAAAGTGAATAATCATGTACCATTGTGCCTTGTCTAATCCAGAGTTAGAACGAATAGTGAAATCCTGTATTTGAATACGAATCTTGAATACTTTATTCTAAAAAGTATTCGAATACAAAGAAAAATAGTATTTAAATACCGCTGAATGAATACTGAATACCAATATTCAGTATTCATAAATTTTGTTAAAAAACTAAAAGAAAAATTCTCATCCCAAAACAAAAGAACCTTACAAAATTGTCACTGACCTAAACTAAAATCTAAAAAAATACAAACCTTAATACCAGGGTTCAGTATTTATGAATACTTTTTGAGGACCGAAAAAAGGGGTCCTCACCAAAAAAATACAGGCATATCTTAAAAAATTAAAACTCGATTCAAATAAGTAAAGTATTGGGTAAATAGAAATACTGTTTTGTCCCACTTACCTATGGATGATACCCAGGCACCAATGCGAACATCTAGTGTAACACAAACCCATACACCCAACTTTCCATTTATATTGGAAGCACAATATTCATAAAAGAGTACACATTGTTATTCCACAGAAAAGATCCCGAATTATCAATATTACCAGCAGATTTTAAAAATATTGGTATTTGTTTTGTACTATTTTCAATACAAACCACCTTATCCGGAACTGAAAAAATGTGAAACAGTGATAGATTTTGTTGAACAACACTATTTAGGTCTTTGATTACATCAACCTCTTCAGAAGATCTTTCACATAAAGTGTCATTTTCATTTTCTACGAGTATTTCATCACTTTTGCAACATCTTCTTATACAATTCTTTAGATTGCAAATGCAACCTTTAATAATATTTCCGTCAATAAAGTAGTCATTTTTACTGTAAGTCACACCGTCTTTAATAATGTTACTACCCGACTTAATTCCATCACTTATATCCACAAATATATTACATTTAGCACCTTGAGCTGTTATAAGGCGATTTAATAGGAAACTAAAAAACAACGTAACACTAACATATCTAATAGATACCGACATGTCTTCTCAGTCTGAGAATCTACTTGCGATTAAAAAGTGTATGACTGTCTTAAAATTTGCGATCACTGTAACCCTACAGATATGATAAAAACTCATATGTATTAATCTTTCATTGGTATTTCAATATATTCATTCATAAGTAAAAGGCGTAGTTCCGGTTTTTCCTAAAATCAATATTAAAATATTTACTTTTCGTTGGAATTCCCAAGACAATAGACATTATTGTTTATGTGCTAGGATAAATATTCGGTTAAAAATTGGCGTTTAGATCCGCCTTTGTTAACACGTTCATGTTAGTTAAAAAAATAAATTAACAAAATAATATTTTAGTTTCCTTTAAAAATAACACGGTTCTAAAAATCTTCCTTATTAAAAAAATTAATTCAAAAAATAATGGGCATAAAAATCCTTAACACTATATTATTATGTTATAAAAATGTATGATATTGACAAAGTTACCAATATAACGTGCTGGATAATGTTTTTTTTAATTTTAAGAATAAAAACAAAAAAAACAGTTTAATATTTAACCATAAGTGTTAGAAAGTTAAAACATTCTTATGGTTAAAATAAAACAAAGACTTATTTTAAAATTATTTAAATACAATAAATTAAAATACCTAATAAATTAAAATTTATAACCATATAGTAATAACACTAAAAAGAAAAAGGGCAGGTCTTTAATTAAAACTCGTTAATTAAAAATTAAAAAAATATATACCCCACCAGGGGTAGTCAACTTATTTAGATCCAACATCGACTTTTTACTGACGATACCCAGTGCGATCTACCAGTTACATACTTTCTTAAACAAAACAACATAAAAAATTATGTGGTATTTTTATTTTACTATGAGAAGAACATAAAACTAAAAATTATGCTTACAATTAGTAACTTCTTAGTAATATTAGTGTGAGCATTGCGTCCAAACATCTTCCATTAAATTAGCAAAATCGGGTTTGAAGTAAAGAATACCAATCCATAGAACCCGACAAGTGAAATTTCAGCGAACCCTAAAAATTTTAGTACCTACCCTGACCAACAGATGGCGAAAGTAGGACGATGTCGCTTTGTTATTAGGATTACCATCAGAAATTGATAGCAGTCGCTGACAAGCAGTCGGCTCAATAAGTTAGAGTGAGGATATACGCAAAATTTAATAAAAAACCCGGATAAATGGGCCCAGTATTTATAAGATTATTAAATTTATGATTTCAGAATAGGATATATCGATGGGTTTTTGACAAAACATCGTAAGCGACATTCGTCAGTTTTACGGGAAACGATTTTTTCTTTTCATTGAGTTATTTTTAAAACAAAGTTGGTATTTTTTTGTACATACATTAGTGCACGGCTTTATTTCAGATGAATATATGTTCTATATTGGTTCGGCGGATTCATTTAATTGATGGTAGTTATTTGGGTACACGCCAAAAAATAAATTAAAAGTACCAAAAAACCAAAAAAATTAAAGCAAGTAAATAAAGAACTAAAAATCGACGTTTCAAGATAAATTGAATAAAAATAAAAATTTTAAAAATTAACTATTATTTAGGTTTAGAATTTTAAAATTTTTAGTTTTTTAGGAGATTCTGAAAATTTTGACATTAAGGTAAAATATGTTTGTTTTGTAATTCAAATTAAGAACAAATCTAAAAAAACATTCAAATCTCGGTTTTTCTTTAAAAATAACGCGATGGGAAGAAAAAATCGTTTCCTGTAAAATTGGCGAATGTCGCTTACGATGTTTTCTCAAAAACCCATCGATATATCCTATTCTGAAATCAAAAATTTAATAACCTTATGGATATTGGGTCCATTTATCGGGGATTTTAATTTTTATTAAATTTTGCGAATATCCTCACTCTAACTGATCGGACCGACTGCTCGTCAGCGACTGCTATCAATTTCTGAGGGTAATCCAATTAGCAAAGCGACATCGTACTACTTTCGCAATCTGTTGGTCAGGGTAGGTACTAAATTTTTTAGGGTACGCTGAAATCTCACTTGTGGGGTTCTATGAATTGGTATTCTTTGGTTTGAAGTTGCAATCCTTAAAGAATCCAATGAATGAGCGTTTTTCAAGCAAGAACGGTATTTGTTTTAGGTAAAAAAATGCTGACTTACATACATATGTTGAACCAACACACAAATGCAGCAGTTGTTCTACACATTTCTTTAAAGTGAATTTCGAAGTCTGATACCACTGCCTTAATATTTCTCGTATATTTTTATTTTTTGCCTTGCCACGATCGACTAGACTAATACTCGCGATCGACCGGTTGGCTACTTATGCCCTATAAAATATTTATGAATGTCGCACTCACTCTTAATATAAACTCAGTATACAGTACTTCCTATAAAGTCTTGAACGGAGCATTAAAAATTTTTATTGATGCAACACCTTCCAATTTTTAAAATGTTGAATATGAGTAAGGAGAATACTTTTATTAACCATATAAAAAAGTCCAAATGCATCAAATCAGGCGATCTGAGTGTTCAAAACGGCTCTTGCTCTCGCCCTTTACCGTTGCCCCTAAAATTTTAGTAATGCAGTGTTTTCTCTGCGACAGTTTGATGTTTGATATAATAAATGTATATTTTATGTTATCAAAACTTTACCAATTTGTACTGATACCAACATTTAAAAATTTTACAAAGTGACTGTTCTGTTTAAAAAAATTAATGTTTTATAAAAATTTAAAAAACAAATTTCTTCCTGTTTGTATTTTTTAAAAATAATTTTGGCTGTGGTGCCCACTGAGACGCCACTGGACCCAATAATACTTATCTAGACAAAGCTTTGTAAGCGCCTTATTAAATTAAATAGACGTCCCAAATTTCATTTAAATCGGTAAAAGGGTTCCTAAGATATTTAAAAGATATCGACATTTTTTGAAAACTTTAACGCCCTGTATCTCAGAATGAAAGCAAGTCCGGATATATGTTTATGGGAACTTTTTTCATAAAAAGAAATAAAAAACACCCCTCTAAGTTTTGTACCGTAGTTTGGAAACACCAAATTAAAATACAGGGTATTTTCTAACTATGGTACAAAACTTAAAAGAGTGATTTCTTCTGTCATTTTATAAAGAAAGTTCCTATAAACATAATATGTCCAGAGTTGCTTTGGAGACTACAGGGCGTAAATTATTTTTAAAAAGTCAGTATTTTATAAATATGTTAAATACAAAGCCAGATATAAAAAAAATGTACCACACTAAAAGTTGAATTTCTAAGTGCTCTAAAGAAAAAAATATAAGAACTGCATGAACAGTCAGTGGAGTACATTTTTCTCTTAATAATATTGATTATTGTGCCCACTGAGACACTACTGGACCCAATAAAGTCAATCTAGTTAAAGCTTTACAAAAGCTTTATTACATCAAACAAAATAGGTTTAAGGGTATTTAAAGTATTTATAAAATATTGATTTTTAAAAATCTTTAATGCCCTGTATTTCAGAACACCGGACATAAGTTTATAGAAACTTTTCTATATAAAAATGACATAAGAAATTACCCTTTAAAGTTTCGTATCGTAGTTAGGAAATACCCTGTATATTAATTTGATAACAAGTCTTGTTTAAGCCACCCTGTACATTAAATATACAATTATTTTTGTGAAAATGTATTGTCTCATCTAGCAGGACTTTGAATAAAAAGGCACTTTTTTCGTAAAGTTAATAATTAAAAAATTTCCATTTGGTAAGACACGCTGTATATAGGCTTTATTAAAACACCATGTTTTTCGGAGATTAGGGCTTCTCTACCTCTTTAAAGGTTTTTGATAATCATTAGAATATTTTTCTATAATTATTTAAAATGTTTAAACCGAAAAACCTTTATCACCTTTTTCGAAAAATTTATTAGGATATGGGTGTCTCAAATTAGGTTGGCCTTATTTGTATCATCATATTTGGGAATAACATATTTTTGTGTTAAAAGGATTGAAAACAAACTATTGAGCTATATGTGTATGAAACTCGTATCCCGCCCAACAAGAAAATTATTACCAACATTAATATTGACAGGACCCATAGTGTCCACTTCAGTTAATACAGTGCCATGCCCTTTTTGGAAGGTTAGGTTAAATAAAGTATAGTATCACATAAAAATCTACTTTGGTTTATCACGGCATAAAGAAAATATATATACAGGGTGTCCAAGAATATGTGGGTATTCTCTCAGTTCATATAGAACACAAAAATACTGTGATAAGTTTATATAAAATATTTTTGTTTAAGCCCCTCTTCACAGAGTTATGTGCCCTTAAAGGACGCCACTGAAAATCGGTTTTAATTGAACAACTTTTATATTACTTGGTATAATAAAATAGTTTTTAATATGATAATTACCAGTTAGGACTTAAAATGGTATTCTTGTAAAACATTTGCCTTTATTACTTTGCCAGGGGCGGACTAAGCCTTACACAATAGTACTAATTATTTTTATTTTACACCAATAAAGAAATAAAAATAGTATTTGGGTAACTTAAACCCTAAGTTAAAAAAAAGGTCCTGCTGTCCGATATCGATAAAGAGCAACGTTTTCGAGAAAAACAACATTTTGATTGCATGCATTCTCTAGCTTTATTAATCGAAGATTATGGGACCCTCCACAATGCTGCAGCATTGTTTTGTGAAAATAAAAAACAAAACAGCAGAACAACCTAATGTTTTCAGATGTCTCCACTAAACAAAAACTGCAACATTATTTTTAATTTCGTGAAAATAAAAAAAAACAAAAACAGCAGAACAATCTAATGTTTTTAGATGTCCCCACTAAACAAAAACTTGTTTTTCTCGAAAACGCTTTAATTTATCGACATTTAACAGGTGTACCTTTTTTTTTAGCTAAGGATTTAGGCTACCCAAAATAATTCTTTCAATTCTACTTCTACTACACTTCTTACCTAACCTAAAAACCAGCCAAAATTGATAGACATTTGGAATAAAAATACGTAAAAATGGAATTTACTAAAAAAGTATCAGAGATAAGTATAGGTAAGCTATACACCACTTGAAAGGGTATTTTATTTGTCATGGTGTCGTTAAAAAAAACAAGGGTTGTTCCTTTTCAATGCAAAATCTTTATTTATTCAGAATCCATTAAAAATACAAAGATTTTATTTAGGATTCAATTTGTGTGTTCATTTCTAATTTTACTTTCTAGTTTAAATATTTCATTTAAATACTTTAATATAAGTTGTTACTACATAATAATTATTATATAACTGTATTCTGAGTTTGTTTAAAAGCATTGGGTATTTCATTATAATGAATTATTCCATAGTGCATAAGAGTTTTTTGCTTTAGCGGTATTTGTTTTTTAAAATTAAGATCATTACAATTTCTAGTTTGGTAATTATGAACTGAACTTCTTTCCGTTAATTTTAGATTGGTGACAATTCCATTACATTTTATGAATTAACTTTATTTCTTGTTGATATATTATTTAATTTACATTATTTCTTGTTGATATATTATTTAATTTACATTAAATATCTTTGTCATGCTATATAACTCATCAAAATGTGTATCATATGGTATATTGTATAATGACTTAATTGCTTTATTTTGACATTTTATTTCCTAATAAAGTGAACTTATTTTTGAACACCCTGAACAACATTTGATCTTAATAATATGACCTACGGATGATATGTCAGACTTTTCCGAATTTTGCAACAAAGTTCAAAGTTTAAGGTATTATAGTGTTTATAGTGTTAAAGTAACATAAATTTAATTCCACCTCTGCAATTAAAAAAAACAAATATCACAAAAACGAATAGAACTTAATACTTATGTACCATTAACAAACTTTAGTTACTTCTTCTATTCAAAAAAAAACCGAATTTCTTTTTGACTTATAAAAATATTTTTTAATAACAATAAAACTGTTAACAACCATACGACGCAGCTTTGGATTTTTTGTGTTTTAAAAATGTTTAATAGGTAGCTAATTATAAAAGTAATTAAGTCGTTTATTTCATAAACCAGTCAACTGATATTCTTGGCATAAATGAAATTTACAACGATTATAAATAGTATTGTGTAAACTTACATTTTCATGTGTATCATGCATCTTTTATGCCCCTGTATGTGTATAATTTTATAAGGAAAATTGACTTAGGTTCAAAAACCAGGCGACGCGACGCGACGCTTCACAATGTGTTTTTGCAGTATATTTTGTGCACCAAATTTAAAGTTAGTAAAACAGACCATTTTACTGATCACCATGTAATCAGTGAGATTAAATAGTAAAGGTATTAGACATTACCCCCAGAGACTACAAAATGGTCTAATATTTGTATCAGAGTTGGGTCGAATACTGAAAATCGGTATTCGAATACCGAATATTTGAATACTTGGAAGAAAAAAGTATTCGACAACTCGGTATTCTCGAACACCCGGAATCGGTATTCTTCGAATACTGAAAAAAAAATTGAATACTACAAACAAAAAAACAGACCGATGATTAAAAATTTGAAGAGCAAAAAAAAAAAGAAGATCCTTACCTCATTTTTCCCTACCTTTTATTCCCTTTTAGTATTCTACCCATGACAATTTTGGTATTCGAATACTGCTTACATTCCGGTATTCGAATACTCGGACCGCCGATATTCGAATGCTTAAAAAAGTATTCGTCGAATACTTCAAAGTATTCGAATACAGAATCCCGAATACTAACCAAAAAAGTATTCTGTCGAATACCGAATACCAAACACACAAATGTATTCGAATACTATTTAAATACCGGCCAAATGTATTCTAAATCCTATTCAGAAAACTGAGTATTCGAATACGACCCAACTCTGATTTGTATAAAATTAGAGTTATGTTTCTTTACTGTATTATTTTACCTTACATCCCCTTTTTATCAAAAAGTGTTAGAAAATAAAAAATGTATAATATAACTTTATTTTATTGTAGAAAAATATTAAAATTTTTTAGGCCAAAATCTTTATTAATTTTAAAAATTAAAAGTCTTGTTGTATACCGAAAATGTAATAAAGTGCACTTGATATCTGAAATTTCTAAAATAAACGATTCAATTAAGAAAAATTCTATGGATGTTTTTACCAAATTCAGTAGTATTAAGCGAATCTTAATAGAAATAGGAAAAATATGAGAAGAAAAAAGTAATAAAATAAAAGTTTCTGTGGGTTTTCAAAAATTTAAAAATTCCAAAATAAAAATATTTCGATAAATTAAAATCTAATATAATAAATTATATTTAACATAAATAGGATACTGCAGGCGTTTTAAATGTTTATTAAACACAAAATGGTGTTTTGTGTTTATTTATTTTAATCTTAATATTATTCAGTGGCAGCGCTAAGCGGAGTTTTTTGAGTTGTTTAAAAAATTTAGGATTTTTATTTGTCTGTAATTATTTCCAGGCCAATAAACTCTTTTAGGAGATTTAAGCTTTAAAATCAAATTTATTGGACGCTGGAAATCTGTAGTTAAGATAAAATGCCAAAAATTGTGTCAGTCTTATTCAAATTTTAAGAGTCTATTGACTTAAAAATTTAAATACACAGGTTGTCTATAAAGGTTGCGGAAAAAATATTACCACATATTCCTAAGACTAATCCAACCTACCTTAGTTCAAAAGAATAATTTTAGAAATACAAGGGATCGTTCTATTTTAGCCTCGGGATTTTTAGTAGCATATTTTCGCCCCTTTAAGAGACACCTTGTATGTAATTTTTCTTAAGTTTAGGCTTTCGTTTTTAAGGCAAAATCATTTTAAACGTAGAAAAATATTTTAAAATTAATTTTAAAATATATGAATATGAAAGAACTAATTATCAAAAATGGTAATTTATTTACCAAGTGCATAAAGTGATTTTTTACGAATGTTAAGTTAGACAGCACGAGCCGTTGGGCGAACTGTGGCAATGCCATGAGTAAGCACTTTATGCATGTCTTATACTATATTTTTCCACGACCGTATAAAAACTTTCAAAATATCATTTTATACATGTTTTATTTATCTAAACTTATTAATTTTAATTTTTTGCAGCACAGCCATTATATTGCAACAAAAAATCATAGCCTCCTTATTTTTAATAGACAACTAATTTCTTCATAACTATGCATTTATTATTGAATTTTAGAAAATTGTATGTACTTGCTTTTTGTAGAAATAATACTAAAACAGTATAAATTCCTTTTTAATTATTGAGTCATCCAAATTTATTATTACAATTAATTTTCAACAATTTCTTTTAATTAGCTTGCTGTCAAATTTTAAAATTAGTGACACATCAACTAAAGAATAATGACGAAATCAAAGGTAACGTGACCATTTGGTTCAGTTAATGACGCTTTTACTGATACATTGCATAAATTGATATTTAAGTTTATTGTAGTAGGCAATGAAACAAAACACTCATTCGAAGTGTTAAAAAAGCTACTTTTTTCAGCACCTTATGTAGTGTACTAGAGAATGGAGTACTTTAACTTCATGTTAAATATTAAAAAACAGCATTTTTTTAACGGTTGTGGAAAAATGTATTTTTCTTTTTATTTTTGTCAAAAATGATTTTTTTCTCAGATAAGATAAGTATAGGCCTAACGAACGTATATCTTTAAATCGGTTTTCATTAAATTTTCGCGACTATTTTTTAAATCATATTAATTTTTTATAAGGTATAAATCAGCACATTTAATTATTATTATTATTTTTTTAAATATAAAAAATAAAAGATGCCTTGCAACGGTATGTCGCTGACGTCTATATCTTCTAGCTCAGCCACTGGTATATTCATTACATAAGGCTGAAAAAAATCTGCCCAACATTTGTGAAACAGTAATTCTGGATAAAATGGTGGATATCTGCGTTTAAAATTCAATCGCTGCTTAAATTTATTTAGATTATATTTTTTCACCACCGTTAAAAAAGGCTGTTTTTTAATCGTTACCATAAAGATAAAGTTGTCCATTTTAGTATGCTACATAAAGTGTACGTCAAAACGTCAAACCGGTAAAAAAATAACTTTTCCTATTCGCGTGCGAAAAGTTTACTTTTCCGCTACATTTTAGTTCAGAAAGAAAATACTTTTCGGTAATACTTTTACGCACTAGTGCGGAAAAAATACAAACATTTCAAACCAAATATTAGTAAGAGTCGCAATGAAGGATTTTTATGTACTTTATATTTAAAAGAAATTTTGCTTTGGAATGGTAGGATAGTAGGTAGCATTGTGTTAAAATAAAAAAATAAAATTTTAATTTTTATGTTTTCCTTACCCTCGTAAAAAAATAGCGTTCCTAACACCTGTCGAAAAGGCCTTTTCCACACTTGATTGCGGCACTATTTGGGATATATACTATGTTTTAACGGTTTGGTGTTTTTTTTTAATTTGAATTGGTATTTTGTTTCAATGCCTACTACAATTTATTTAAATACGAATTCATACAGTGTGACAGTAAACGCGACATCAACTAAACTTAAGGTCAAGTTACCTTTGATTTCGTCATTAATTGTTTCAGTTTATGTGTCACTAAATTTATAATTTAACAGTTTGCGAATAAATTTAATATAAATTTTTAAAAATTAATAATAATAGTAAATTTGCATGACTCAGAGATTAAAAAGGACTTTATACTGTTTTGGTATAATTCCAAAAAAAAAAAAATAAGTGGATACAGTTTAAAAAAAAATTAAATACGTAAGTGCATGGTATAAAAGGAAAAATATAGGCCATGATTCTTTATCGCAATACAATGTCGGTGCTACAAAAATTAAAAGGAATTAATAAGTCTAAAGAAATATCGTGTACAAACTGTAACTGTTGGCCTAAAAAATATAGTATTTAACACATGCAAGTGTCTTTTTTACTAATGTGATTGCCGCACTCGCCCGATGGCTCGTGCTGTCAAACTTTCCATTAGTAAAAATAGTATATACCCAGAGTGTGAAAGCTGAGCTATTATTTACCGAGCATTTTTATAAAGATATAATGTGCAAGGTAAATAATAGCTTTCTCTCCTTAGGTATATCTCTATATAGATTTTTTTCTACTGCTAACATTGATATATTAACAATTTTAATTTTGTCATTAGTAATTGCCTAACAATTTGTTAAATGTATCAAAATATCAAGTAGACTGAAGCGTATTTCTAAATAGATTGGCTTTATTTATATAAAAATTTGGCATGTGTCAAATTTTGATATGGGAATTGTTCTTACTGTTTACCTAGGTGTTTTTCTTATCATTATTTACCTAGGATAATATTATTAATTTTTTTGAGTGAATGGAGTCAGTTATAGCAATTTCTCAGGTTAGCAGTAAAAAACTGTATTATGTACTTGTTCCATAAATTACTTTTTAAAATCCGTGATTTGGATCGGATAGTAAATTATATCCATAGCCACCTTTTTTAAAAATTAGGTAAAGATGGGTTCACATTTAATTCATTCTGAAAGCGATGCCGCCAAGTACACAAAAATGATAATTTATGTAACAAGTACACAATACAGTTTTTTTACTGCTAACCTGAGAAATTGCTATAACTGACTCCATTCCCTCAAAAGAATTAATAATATTATCCTAGGTAAATAATGATAATAAAAACACCTAGGTAAACAGTAAGAACAATTCTCATATGAAAATTTGACACATGCCAAATTTTTATATAAATAAAGCCAATCTATTTAGAAATACGCTTCAGTCTACTTGATATTTTTATACATTTAACAAATTGTTAGGCAATTACTAATGACAAAATTAAAATTGTTAATATATCAATGTTAGCAGTAGAAAAAATCTATATAGGTATACCTAAGTAAAGAAACCCTTTTGTGAACAATGATTTATTGCAGCAAAAATATTTAACCCGACGAGTTTCTAGTACGACGCTACGTGACACTCGTTTTATAGTAGGACAGATGCGAAATGAGAGAATGTTTTTTAAGTAGGTGATACGTGTTTTAGCAATGTATTTTTTATTATTTATCCAAAAATATGCAATCAGGCTCTGTCCGAGGCATGTGCATTCGAAGAGGTTTGTTTACTTTATCATTTTTTGTGTACTTTGCGGTATTGCTTTCAGAATGAATTAAATGTGGACTTAACTATATCTTATTCTTTTTTATTAAAAAGGATTTTAATGTAGAGCTTAAATCAAAAATAAAATAGCGCCGTCCTTAATTGGAATTTTGGAATATTATAAATTTCCTTTGGTCTATTATGGCGTGTGTGATTTGTCCATAAAAATAGGGATTTTACTAGCTGTGGAAATAAAAAAATGTTTTTTTGTTTTTACAGCAAAAATATTATTTCAAAGCAGAAATAATGACTAACTTTGCCTTATATAAAATGGAAATAAACTTTAATTACTTTACCCACTTTGTTTTTGAAATCGTCTTAGGTGTTTCAGACTTACAAGCCAATACCATTAAAACCGCACTGTTTGTACAGTATTTAGGCCAATTTTTAAATGATTCTAAAGGGTCTTTTAATAAAAGAGATAGTATTTTAGATAGAAATTTTTCTATATCTAATCCATATATTTTTAATTTCCAAGTATACAATTTAGTATAGTGTGCACTTTTATGATGCGGCCTGTGACTCCTTTCGATTGGTAGGAATTAATAAAATAATAATATCAAAGTAGTAGCTTTGTTGTGGCACTCAGCATTTATTTACTTAAAAATTAAGTTGCCATTATCGGTTCTCTGCGCAGGTTATCCGGGAACTGTGGAAAAGTTTGTGGATTAACTTTGACGTAAAGTTAACTCACGTTTAAACTTTTTCACAGAGTATAACTTGGGCAAAGTACCCATGATGGCGACCCGATTCTCGAGTAAATACAAGTTACGTAGCCACAACTGTGCTACAACTTTGTAATATTATTTTAATACTTCCAACCGATCTAGAGGAATTAGACGCTGCACCATGAAAGTGCACCCTAAACTGAATATAGTAATATCTAGAAATAAAAAATATGGATTAGAAACCCAGAAATCTATATTTAATATAATACCAATCTTATTGAAAAGCTCTTTAAGTCTAGAACAGATGGGCTGATTCTTAAAAACAAAGTAACGTTAAGTAGAGAATTAAAGAGCATTTAAAACGACTTGCTACATGACCCCTTTTCTATTAAAAGAAAAAGGTTTTTAGTGTCGCCTTGGTACTAGTCCACGTAACCGATTTCATTTTATAAAACATAGTTTACCCGACACCGTTTTACCCAAATTTTAACTCATTTTGTTATCTTGTCCCATTAAAAAATAAAAGGATTTTTAATATTCTCATGGTACAGGGTGTAATTTAATTGATGGCTAGAAATACAGAATATTATTCCTTAGCATATTTTAGAAAGAAAAGTTTATATTAGCATAGGTCCTAAACCTCTTAACTTTTAAGGTACGGAGTTTTAAAGTTTTAAGGAAAAAGATAATTTTAAAACTGTTTATCATTCATTAACATATTTTAATGAAATTTGGCACGCCCTACTTAGCTCCAATAAGATTTTTTTAATGTAGAAGATTTTTAAATATTTCTACCAGTGGCGTCCGTATGGGATGAATACTAAATATACAGGGTGATTCACGGTTGATGGTAGGTTAGACGTTTATGGAAAACGGAACGCAGAATTTTTCTGAAAATTTGGCATCTTACATTTTCTTACCTGTTCTATCGATCTAAAATATTTTCAGAATTGCGACGTTGCCGCTTCTATCAAAAAGTCCTAGAAACTTTATTTTTTAAATGGAACACCCCCTATATTAACAAGTTTTTATATTCGCCCTTTTATTATAAAACTTTTTGTTAATATTGCCCTATACTTATCTCTTTCGGTTTTTGAGATAAAAAATAATTTGTGTTAAATATGGTGCAAAACATGGCCCTAATTAAACTTAAGTAAATTAGCGCTCTCAATTCATGAAAAGTTGATGTTTTGGTGGTAGTTTAGACAGACACGATGTATTTAATTTACACTGACAAATCGACTCCATATCATACAGGGCGTGCTAAAATTACTTTTATTTCCGTTATTCTTAAAAGGAGTCAAAAGACCATTTTTTCAAATGAAACCCCTGTATATTACTCAATAAAATTAAAGATGAAAAAGAACGCTTTAAGATGACATATCATGTCCCTATACCTAAATCATCAAGGTTTTTAATAAATCCACTTTTTGTAAAAAATTTATTTTAAGGAATTTAATGTTAAGTAACCATGGAAATATCAAGCTTATGACACTTTGGTGACTTTACAAGTAACTTATAAACAGTTGACTGACTTCTTCTCTTCTTCAGGTAGTGCATCCCGTACTGGGTGCTAATGATAAAAATAATAAAAAAAAACCTCCACATTAAAAATGCATACTGAGGCTGTATTAGGTGCGTGCCAAATTTTATTCAATTATCTCGAACAGTTCTAAAGTTATAATAGAAATAGGATATTTTTTTCTTTTAAAAATTAACACCCTCTAGCTTAAAAGTTAAGAGGTTTAGGACATATGTTAATAAAAACTTTTTTCCTAAAATAAGCTGAGGAATCACATTCTGTATTTTCAGCCATCAAGTCAATTACACCCTGTATAGTAAATATGTTTGCAGATAATTATTTTCTAAATGTGACAAAGGAAAAACTTGACAAAGAAAAGAAAAGTGAAACAGAAAAATTAACTAGAAACGACAAAATTATAATAAAGATGTTATTATTATGCAGAATAAAAGACTAAAATATGATTTTTATCCTTTTTTTGGATTTTCTCTTGTTTTTTTGCAGTTTGACCCTTAATTTTGATTTCATATTTCTGTTTAGCGAAAAAAAGTAAGAACATCTTTGTCCGGCACCCAGCTCAGCCCACTTTATTTATTTTGTGGACCTGCGTAACTCATCAAAACAAATGTAATGTCCACATTATATAAACATCACTTTTGTATTTATTAAAATCAGATAAGTCCAATGAGTATTTCTTACGGTATATTACTAGCTTAAAAGACATAGCTGTCTGTTAGAACACCTTCTCTGAGTAATTTTATTTCCAATATCAAATTATTGTTATATATTAAAAAGTTTATTTTTTGAATGATGTTTATTTTAAGGCTCTAGAATATTACTTACTTTATTGTAATGTCTTCCGCTAGTAAATAAAAAGTTACCTTATTGTATCAGCCAATTATTTGATATATTAAATAAATTCTAAATCAAACCAAATAAATTTAATTTTAATTGCATGTCAAATATTTAATGAGTCATTAATCAAGTAAGTGTTGTGTGTGTTAAATTTAACGATATTCCCTACTTATTAGAATTGTGGTTTTTAAAAGTATAAAAATAGGAAATACTTTTTAATTTTATATCTGTATGCCAAATAATACATATTAATTTTTATTTTTGACAATTCAACATATTTTATTTTTGGGTGCTCTCTTACTTTATATTTAACTACATGTTACATTGACACTTTAAAAAAATAAATACCTTTTTTTGCTGCTAACCTGAGAAGTTGCTATTATTTACTTCATTCCTCTTACGAGAATAGGTATTTCTTACCCTAGGTAAATAATAATTACAAAAAATACCAAGAGAAATAATAAAAATATTCTCATATTAAAATTTGACACATGCCAAATTTTTAAATAAATAAAGCCAATCTGATTAGAAACAGGCTCCAGTCTACTTGATATTCCGATACATTTTTCAATAAGTTGTTAGGGAATTAATAATGCCTAAATTCATACAGGGTGGTCTTTCTTAAAAGCTAGTTCATACAGACGCGAAAAGCGAATTGCGAAACGCGAATTTCATTTTCATAGGTCAATTTAACCAAAAATTAAAGGCGGGTAATTCAAAATAAAGATAGTTAAAAGATGTTGCGAATTCGCAAAATTTAAATTCTACTGGGCGGGAAACTTGAGATCATTTTAATTTCTGGCGAATATTCGCGTGCGCACATGCGTAAAAACAAGAGGATATTTGTCATATGTCATTTCAAAAACAATTTAAATATTGTTATATTTATATCATTCTATTAGCTGTTTGGAATGTTATTTTTGTCGTTCATTTTCTTAAGTATTTTGTGTTTTTGATTAACTTTTTTAGCCCTTTTTATTTATAACAAATTTGCAGCATTTCTACGTCTTATTTGCTAAATAAATGTTCTATATTCTTTATTCATCACATCAGATAAATTTTATAAGATTAAAAGAAAAGACAAAGAAAATCTCAAAAGAACCCAAGCATAGCGTCACCACCGAAATGAAAACAATATAAAAATTTGGAGGTTATAGTTGTTGCCTAGAATTTTGGCGAATATCATGAGCTAGTATGAAGATGACAAAAACGCGAATTTTTGCCAAATATTCGCTTTCTGCATTTCGCTTTTCGCGCCTGTATGAACTAGTTTTAAGTCGGGACTATTGCTAATTTCCCTATTATTTGAGATGACGAAGTCGGTTAAATTAGTAAAGTTGTAGTAGCTACTTTTTTTGCTGATTAACGAACTGCTAACCGAAAGAACAATTAAACATAAAAGGTCACCATATGTGATATATCCAATTTTCATTAGTATCGGAAATATGGCCATCTTGGGAATTTATTAGTAAATAGACATTTTTAAATAAAACACTCTGTATATTACATCACCATTAAATAGATATTTTAAGAGCTTTAAGAAAATACCACATTTGATATGTCTCTTATAGTTTTAAAGATATGGCCATCCAAATCTAAAGATTATGTTAAATTTCCATTATATCTTCAGCTCTAAGCTACATCTACTATTTTTAGAATTTGGATATCCATATTTTCAAAACTGATTAAATATATATATATATATATATATATATATATATATATATATATATATATATATATATATATATATATATATATATATACAGGGTGTCCAGGAAAATGTGGGAAATCTCTCGCACACGTATGGGAACAGATGAAAATAACACGACAATTTCCTATAAAATTTTCCGTTCAAGCCCCCTGGGGAGATATGATCCCCTAAAGTGGGCAGCTAGAAATCAATTTTTCGTGAATAACTTTTAAAGCGCTCTGTATCATTTGATAATATTTTAGTACGATGCATACTAGTAAAGACCTCTTAAAATAGTGCCCTTGAAACTTATGTCGCTTCTTTAGTTTGCCAGGGACGGACTAGTTTTCGCACATTATTGATAGTATTTTTTACGCCCTGTATGGTGAAGACACAAAAATATGTTTTGGGTAGTTTAAACCTTTTGCTAAAAAAGGTACTCTTGTTTGACATCGATAAAATGAGCCGTTTTCGAGTAAAAAAATTATTTTAACAATAAGAGTTTATTTTTGTTTAATAATACAATATTTTATTTTCGATGTAATTTGTAATTTTTGATTCAGTATTGAAGTCCTCTCGTAGCAGGTCAGGAATTTGTTGCAAATGTTGTTAGTTACTCGAAAACGGCTCATTTTATCGATGTCAAACAAGAGTACCTTTTTTTAGCAAAGGTTTAAACTACCCAAAAACATATTTTTGTGTCTTCACCATACAGGGCGAAAAAATACTATCAATAATGTGCAAAACTAGTCCGTCCCTGGCAACTAAAGAAGCGACATAAGTTTCAAGGGCACTCATTTAAGAGGTCTTTACTAGTATGCATCGTACTAAAATATTATCAAATTATACAGAGCGCTTTAAAAGTTATTCACGAAAAATCGATTTCTAGCTGCCCCCTTTAGGGGATCATATCTCCGCAGGGAGGCTTAAACGGAAAAATTTTATAGGAACTTGTCGTGTTATTTTCATCTCTTCCATACGTGTGCGAGAGATTCCCAGATGTATAATAGTCATATAATATACAGGGTGTTTCATTAAAAAAGTACATGTTTTGTAATAAATTAAAAACCCGATGTTCAATTGTTTTTCGGTTGGCAGCACGTTAATAAGCGGAAAAAGTACTAATTTAACCGACTTCGTATCTCAATAATAAGGAAGTTAGCAATAGTGCCGGCTTAAGAATGATCACCCTGTATAAATATGAATCCTTAATTTTTTATTCTGTAGATTTAGGTTTTAAACTTATCAAAAAATTTTGAAACAGTTATCTTAGTAACAATTGCTAAAGTAGATATAAACTTTATTTAATTAAATATTTGTTATTATAGTTACATAATGGCTAATAAGAAATTTTGAAATCTAATTTAATAAAATAATACTGTACTTTTTATTCTTTAGGAATATGCATTTAAAAGACTTTATTTTTGTTCTCTTAATAAATTAAACAATTACCAAAAAAAAAAAAATAGACATAAAAGCTCTATTTTTATTAGCCGCGTCTAAGAAACATATCACCTGTAAAGCCACTGGACTTTCTAAATTTAATTACGTTAGTGCATAAATTACCCCTAAATACCATAACCATTATAAAATTACAGGAAATTTGATAATTTAATTTTAAAATTTAATATATCTTCAAAAACATTTCTTTTTATAACTTTTATTGCCTGTATCTCGAAACGAAGAAGTTGCAAACTCATCTTTATATGAACTTTTTTTTCTTATTTTGATGAAACGATTCTACCATAGCAGTTTTGAATTAAAGGTTCACACAAACACCTTGTATATTATTATGTCAAATTTAAAACATTCTTTTAGAAGAAGATGTTTACTATTTTGTGTAGATATGGTATTTTAGATAAAGTACTACAACCTACACAAATATATGGGAAATTAACTACACTCATATATTTACTCATATGTTTTTATCATTAATTATTACAAATTGTATTCTACAGGTTTATTTATATATTTTATCTCTGACTAAATAATCATTGTACACATTTGTAATACAGTAGCTAAAAATTTGATTTTTAAAACCAAAATAGTTATTTTTATTCACTAGGTAAAAAAACCTTTTTGTAGGTTTAAGATCAGACATAAGTCACAAAAACAATTAAAAAAATAAGATAGGGTGGTAATGGATCTTTAAAAAGTGCACCTTACCATAACTCAAACTGGCTGTAAAATCTTCTGGAGCATGACATATTATAGCACTTATGGTAGAACTTTCTTCATCAATATAATCTACACAGTAACTCTCGATAGTCAAAAACAAAGACTGGTTGCTGTTCAAAGTGTAAACTCTTAAATCGCCCATTTCCAAAATTTCAAAATTTATATCTTCTTGTCCGGCTACTGGTGTTATAGGAACTTCCAGCATTCCATAGCTGCAGCCATATCCAAAAACCAATTCAAAATCAAAGTTATAGTTTCGCCGGAGATCATTTTCAAAATCATTGACACTCGGTACACACACGATTGGTTAATATAATCGAAGCGTAAGGAACAGCACTTCCTGACATAAACACATTTCTCGGAACTATTTGTTTTACACTCCATAGATTTGCACAATAATTTTAAATTAAAAAGGATTATTAGAAATATGAGGCTTTCGATATGATGTTTCGACAAAGTCATTGTGTAAAATGCTTTGTATCCTCATCGGGAATCACTTGGTTCGCGCCTATATTTGTTTGTTCAAAACGTACAGGGTGAGCGGATGGTCACCCATTCTTTTGCAAAAGATGGTTATTGTGTAATCGACCAAAATCGACTTGCACTTACAAAATCTGTTGTAGACGTATCATATGTTTTTGCCTTTACAAATTAAGATATATTTTCGGTGTTTATTTACTTTCATACATAGGCGTTACTGAATCAATATACACTCCATGACAGATAAATGTATGTTGAAAACGATATATTTATTAAAATTATAATTTTGTAAATGTATTAAAGTTAGGTACAATATACATAGTATCTCTAAACAAATGGAAAATATTTTGGAAGCTTATGCCTTGTTTAAAATAAAGAATAGTTTGCTTAATAAACATGGTGCCAAAAGTCAACCGTTAGGAAGATATCGCCAGAAAAAAAATGTCTTTATTTTTAAACTTCAAAACAAAAAGAGTATTGTGGGTAAACTACCAAGTAAAGTCAAAACAAAAAAATATTACAAATGCCTTATTAGGTGACCGCCGACAAATAGATTTATTTATAAATAAATTTTCTCGTCCTGACAAGTTATGATTTACATTTTATTTAATTTTTATTCAAGATTTGGTAACTTAAGTAAAAAAATACAGAAATCAAAAAGTTTTTTTTTTTTATATGTTGGGCTATTTAAATTTATATCTTTTGAGATCATTTTGTAAGTCCTTTGAATTTAGTTAGAAAGGCTATTTCCACCACTTCCATTATTTCTAAAAAAAAGGACTAAAATATTAAAAAGTGTATTTTTATAATAGATTTTTTTGTTAAATTTCATTATTCTAGCGCATTTCGTTGAAAAAAAACAAAAACGAGCAGCAACCGAGTGCTAATGGACCTTTGTTTATAGATTGAAACCTTTGTATTGTAAGTAACTTAATATTAAATATTTCATTATTTTATTTCTTTTAAAGTGATCATAACTTCATTTTATTGTGTAAGAGCAAGAATAGTTCTTCCTAATGTATAAAAGTTTTAATTTTCTTAAAATGATAAATAAACTTTTTAATTTTGTTCTGGAGAAAAGCCAAATAATATTTTGTTTAAATTTAATCTTCCAAAAGCAAATAAAGCATAAAATACCTATACCTTATTTTAACCGATATCATGTACCGTTCTTTATAAAATCGCAAAAACTAACTTTTACCAAAATTTTACCCCCATTTTGATGTCTGTATGTACCGAGTTATAAATTTACACTCCCTAACCCTCTAATTTTTTTATCGTACATGATAAATAAGAATATAAGTACGTAAAGTTAATTCTACAGTTTTTAACGAGTAGTTAGATATTTATCATATCTTAAGACATACCGGGTCATGACAAAAGTATGATTTTCTTAAAAGGAACAACAAAAAATTTTTTTAAAAGAGCTTAAAAACTACTATAATTGATACAGCTATCTTATAAGATTCGAAGTTTGTTTTATTTTAAAGCTAAAAAATAATTTATTCATTTCAGTTACGTATATCACCGGAATTATTGCAACTTACATATTTTCAAAACTATTTAAACTTAAAAATATTAGGTGTTGTGATTTATTATACAGGGCACTCCATTAAAAAAAAACATACTTTTCACTTTTATTTATATGATTCATTATTTCAACTTTTATTTTAAAGTTTTAGTGGAAAGCGTTAATAGTAATAGGATTTTCAAATAAAGGCAACATTAAATAGTGTAAAAGAAATGAATAAGATCTAATAAATACTGAAAAAAATTAATTAATTATGTATTGACGCCTATGGCCATAAAATAACATATTTCGTGTTTCTGACTTATTAGAATCATAAGTAAATAACATAATTTAATCATGTAGCTTTTTTTTTTATTAAAGATAAATTTAGATACCGTTTTGGATTAAACCATGTGGATAATAAACAAATAAGGGATACCTATTTTGACATATTGTCAAAGATATACTAATTTGATTATACATAGTAAAATATTGCCTATTATAATAATTGCCGCCTATAATAAGAATATCATTAATTCCTTAAAGAGAAAAAAAACTAAAAAAGCATTTTAAGATAAGCATCCACTATTTCCCCAGAAGTTGTAAAAAATTGGAATCCTACATAAAGAATATTATGTATGTTAAGGCGCAATTCCACTGAGGCAACACTGAGCGACATATCGCATGCTACATTAGAATTTGATTAATTTTTCTAATAAAATTAATAATATGTTAGGTTATTAATGAAACGTTAAATAATAATGAAATTTTAAAAAAGTTATAATATCATTTTTTTAATAATTTTATGACTATTATATTAATTATAACAATAATAAAATTTAATGTATCATGCGATATGTCCTATAGTGTTGCCTCAATGAAAGTGCCCCTTTAGTTTTCATTGAGCATGAAACGAAGATTTTTATTTACGCCTTAGAATTTTATCAAAAAAAATATTTATCTTCTTTTTTTTAATAACTGGTTGGTTAAATTATTTTTAATAAAAGAGATTGGTAGTGACATATTTTATTTTAAGTTTTTCTTAAAATACCTTAGCATCAAGCAAAGGTAACCAAGTGTTATTTAACTGATATTGTAAATAGTAAGTACACTATAATCAATTGTTTGGATTTTACATACAGGGTGCGTTTTTAAAAACTTAAAATGGTTATATTTTTCTTAACCAAGGAATATACCAAAAATAACAAAAATACCGTTTTTGTAAAACCCGGGGTAATATAAATGATTTATTTTTTTAAAACACCTCTATCAATCCCTTAAGCTGCACCCTCAATTACTTAAAAATATTAAACGGCAACACCCCTTATGAGGCTAATCTCTGGAAATCCTATGAAAAATACTTTTTGTTGGTCATTAAAAAGTTTTAGAAAAATCACATTTTATTTTCTATAAAGAATACCAGAACATGTTTAATTAAATTAATATAAAATTAATTAAAAATATTAATAATAAATAAACTATTACTTTTTTACGCACCTAAAAAGTTCTAGTTAGTTACGTTTCTGAATTATGTCCAGAAAAAAGTTATAGAAACTGACCTTTGGCTGTTGGGCGCTTGTGCAACAGAAGTAGCCAGAACTAACCAGAATTTTTTTTGGAAACGGATAAGCTCTACTTACTATTATTAGTATTATTTCAAATAATTATTAGTTTTATAATAATTTAAATAAATATTTTTTGTAAATAATAAAATTTATTTTTCAGAATTTAAAGGTAGTATTTGATTTTCCACAACTTTGTTTATGACCAACAGAGCTAACATGGCACCAGAGATTGACCACCTCAGTGCCACAGTGTTCTTTTTGATGAATATTTATCTTCAACAACAAATACTTTTTTTTAAATAAGATTTTTATCTAGTTTAACACATTTTACCAAAATATTTTTCTCGAAATTTTAAAGTTTTTAAAAAAGTTTTACACCCTGTATTGGAACGAAAAATTTGTTTGTATGAACTTTATTTCATAAAATTAGCTTATGAATCAGCACTTAAATTTTATAATCGCAATTAGAAAACACCTTGTATTTTTCATGTTCGTAAAATGTGTTGCCAATGGTAGAAATTTCTATAAAATAAGAGAGAAAAAAGTGATCCAAAATAATGTTAGTACTTTATATAAGAACAAATTCTGTCGCTCATCGATTAGGGGATATTTATATGTTTTTTTTATTTATTTTAATGTGGAATCCCACCATAGCAGTTTGGAATCACAGTTTACGAACACTATGTATAGTTGTGATAAACAAGATAAGGAGTTCTAAAGTGTTTCATGAAACTGATTTTTTAATTCTATTTATTTAATATACTTATTCTTTTATCCATCATAAATCTTTTAATATACTTTGGGCACTTTAAATTAAGAAAACACCTGAACAAAAAAAATGCATTACATTGGTCTAAAAGTCTGTAACCCCAGTTACCACCATAAAAAATGTATTTGATTGGTTTAAAATGTCAGTAACCATAGTTACTTTCTAGGTATTTTTTTAAATATAAAGTGCCTCAAGTGATTAAAGTAGTTGGCTTTTAAAAATGTTTAATTTTACTTTAGAAATTAAGTCAGGGTAAATTTTTTTAACAAAATTTAGTTAGTAATAATTTTAAAAAAATTGAATATTAAGTAAAACATGGCATATTATTTCTATTTTTCTTTAGTATGAAAAGAACCAACTAAAAACAAATACGCCTTTAGAAGTCAGTATGACACAAGTAATGGGAGCACTATCTCATAATAAGAGGAAATCTTAACCGCTTTTAATCCAAATATATTTTTAACAGGAAAACTGTGGTTATGAGCAGGAATATCTGGATATAAAAGCTTGTAGATTTATAAAATACGCATTTTTTTTAGAATTTGGCTACTTAGTTACTATTTATATTTAAGATTACAAGGTGTTCGTTAACTATGGTGCCAAACTGTTATGGTAGAAGCCTCTTATCAAAATAATAAAAAAATAGTTTGTATATAGGGCTGACCACATATAACCGCACCAAGGCCGCACCGAGCCCGGATTTACAATGATAGAGGAAAGTGGGGCAGATTAATTCGAAAAAAATTAAAAGCACTTTTTAGGCCCTCAATAATATTAAAAGTATGTTAGTTAAGCTGAATCTTTTGTTTTATGTATGTACATCTCCTTGTTTAAAAAGTATAGGTAAAACTGTGTATCCTTATTTTTAGAAGGTTTATTTTACAATCAGGTGTAGTTTAAAGCATAGTATAACAGACTCTTATTACTAAAATTTTCTTAAATCAAATCTGTCTGCACCGCATCTCCCTTTATTTTACCAGCGAGATGCATGGCTGCGGGCTCGTTGCAGTTATGTGTGGCAAGACCTTAAACATGAGTCCTTAAGTTATTTGTTCTCAAGATATAATATCTTAAACTGATAAAAAAATGGTTTTTGTAAATATCCCACATATCCTTTACCCAACTAAATATTTCTTTACCTTCACGTTCTTTTTGTAAGAAAAAGGTAACCCAACCTTCTATAGCCATTATTTTTTTTTGTAAATTGGAAAAAACTTGACATTGGTTCCATATTTGAAATAACATTGGTTGTTTTTTCAAAAATAAACCCTTCAATTGTTGTAATTCACCAACGTTATATTTTGGCATTCGGAGGCTAAATTGTCAGTAACTTAATAAAATTTAAGGGCCCATGTTTATACATTTTTTTCAATTTAAGAGGATTGTACCTACGATAGCAGTTAGTTGTCGAGTTATGTATTACATCTAATTTTTTTAATGTATTAAAAAACATAATAAATTAGTCAAAAGCAAGTTAAAATTTATAAACAAAAGTATCTGGCTTTTAAAAATAAAAAAGCTTTTGACTGCATACATTAAATTAAGAAAATAGCACAATAGCAAAAAGCTTCTTTTCAATACCCTTATATTACATTGGCACAAAAAGTACAATACATGGTTTCTTTATTATGATAAAAATATTTCTAAGCTAAAAAGTTCAAATTATTATAAAGATAAGTTCGGAAATGCATTGTTTCCGAGATACAGGGTAGTAAACTTAAAAAAGTTTTTTTATTAATATGTTAACTAACCCTAACATATTTTAATAAAATTGTCAGTGATATTTTTACCATAAAGGTGCTAATATAACCCTAACTTAATTATATTTTTTCATCCAGTAGCGTCTCGAAGGGTACGTTAACGAATATTTTTAAAAATGAACGCTACTGACTTTTGTGCATTTCTTATATTTTATTTAAATTTGGTAAATAAAAATAAAGCATGTTGATCTTTATTTTTTTTTATTTTGCATAGTTTTTGAGAAAAATAACAAAATCCACTTAATTGCAAATCCCTTGACGATCCAAGAAATTAGAAAAACAATTAAAACATACTTAATTTAGTAGAATTTGTTACTATAAATGTAAATTTTATTTATTACAATTATGTAAAAGAGTTAAATTTATTTATTTGTATTTTCATACATACCCAATAGATTATAGAAATAATATATCCATGGGTTTAACCATACCCTGCTGACGGCGCCCATGATCTGTGATACTTTGTGTTTCGTTAGTTTTTTTTTTGTACGCCAATGAATAAATTTATACGGTACAGAAAAAATATTTGGCAAAAATTATATAATCACACTTTTAACTCAACAATGTTAATATTAGGCAATCATGCAATATTTTTTCTTGCCATGTGAATATAAGAATACCGCATAGATAAATAAACATTCATAAATCGACGTGTTGAAAAACACATTAGGCAATACAAAAAATATACAGCTCTTTGATGTCATTGCTTTTGATGTATCTTTTTACTTCTATTAACTAAATTGCGGATGTGCTCAATATATTTTTTTATGTTTGAACATCCACGAAGGCTAAAAGCCTAAATAATTGTGTAAGCAATTTATAATAAAATATTGTAGCACAACGATTGTAGTTTTATTAACAGATTTTGAAGCTAATGGGTCCTACAGTATTTTAGGAAGCTTCTTGTAGCAGTCAGTATATTCCTTTTACCTTGTTCTGAACCGTTCTCTGAACTGTCAATTGTGTCAAGAACGGTTCTACAACATGAAAAAATGTCAAAAAATTGTAAAACGAACACTTATAGTGTCGTTCCGGGCGGTTCTGGAGCATAAAAGGAATACAGTTAGTAGGTATGTAATAGATTAATGAAGAGAAAGTGCAAGGGCGGATTTAGCTTTTTATCATGGGAGGGGGGTAAAATTCGAATAAAAAATAATTTTTAACAACTTATTAAAATAAATAATTTAGAAATGCAGTCATATCTTTATAGGTGTTATTTTTCAATAGATAATAGATACCTATATCATTTTCAAAAATACTTTAGTTAAATAATTTCACCTAAAAGTAATATTATTAGAGGTTTGGTTTAATGGTTTGGAATACATATTTTATTTATTTATTAATTTTAATTTTTTTTACAAATTACCCTGTAAATCATAAGGCAATTTTTATAACAGTTTTATTATTTTAGACAAAGCAAAAGTTTTATTAAAAAATAACTTTTTTCCAAAATGTTTATAAGAGTACATCAGCCCATTTGTAAACACACTTTATCTATTTTAATAATTATTTTAAATAGAAAAATAAAAAAAATTAAAAAATAAAAATCTATAAAATTAAAAACTATGTTAAATTCCTTCTTTCAACATAGAATAGAATTAGTAACGTTTGGCGTCTGGACTTAATTAATTTAAGTTTGTTTATTTTAAAAACGGTTAACATTGATGGTTATAAAATTTTTACCTTTAAAATTAAATAGGATGCACACGACTAGAATACTATATTTAAAAAAAATGTCCGACTTCTCACCACTCCACTATAATGACTATAATAAGTGCATATTACACACCAAACATAGGTTTACTAAAATTAAATTATAGACGCTTAAAAATAATGCTCTAAAAATGTATAACTTAGCAAAAAATGCAGACGAGGGCCAGGCGACCGTTGTTTATTTTTCAGTTCAGCATCTCTAGAAATTAAACAATCGATCTTTGTAAGAGCCGCAAAAATATTTATTGCTACTAGTTATAAAGAAATTTAAACTGTTCGGTGTTATTAATAAATTTTTGTTTAAGTAAGCATATTTGGGAATTAGCCCATGGGAATAAATATTGGTAATTTTAAATTGCATTTAAGTTGGGTATTGCATGAAAATGTAAAAAATCTTTCCAACATGTACTATATTTTTATGTCGTCGGCACTTCTTGGGGGTAATTACCCCCTTTACCCCCCGTAAATCCGCCCTTAAGAAAGTGCTCAATTACTGTAGCACATATTTATATTAGAATTTATTTCTGGGGCAAGTGTCGCACAGTGCAGCGATCTGCCTTGATCTAGTTTTTATTTTTTTAGCATCGGTCCTATTTTTAGTAAAAATGATACTAAATTGACTAAAATAATCTTATCGTAAAATTGTAACTTTTTATGTCCACAGATAATTGAAATTTATTGCATTTAATTATAGACAAATTGAAGGTAGTATAATAACAGTTTTATCATTTGCAATTTTGCCTAAGGCAAGCAGTGCAGGAGCGCACACTAAAGTGGAGTGGCAAGTAGCAAGTAGACAAGGATCTAGCGACTGCCTTCGAATATCGATTTGGATTTCGTAGCGCAATCGCACTACGCTCGATTTCACGGTTTCCTTGTAATGTGATGAGATCATATCCATGGTCCGGCCAGCTTGGATTAGGCAACCTACAATACATGTACGTCTGCAAATTTGTGTTGCTTTCGTGGAATTGTATTCTACTGTAGTCTGTAGTAGTACTAAACAATGGTTTATAGTCATCGAGATAAAATAAAATTATTCTCTATAATTGTAGTTTGTAGTATAAAAATAATTGCGCTCAATTTACATATGTATCAAATTAATAGCTTTTATTTAAAAAAAAACTAGAAATAATGGCTTTGCTCTGTTAAATGAATATTGTTTTATTCTGGACTAATAAAACCATTTTGAAAATCCTTACTATAAGAAAAAATCATACTGTTGTATATTTTGGGTATTTTTGTATATCATAAAATCAAAGTGTCATATACAGGGTGTCCCAAAATTAAGGGTGAATATTTTACCTGCGCATTCGACGACCATAAAAATGTCTCCTAAGGGAGCTGCGCCCTTCCGAATAGGGCACCCCGTAGAAGGTTTTTTCCTAATATTTTCGAAACCTTCTAAGATAAAATTATGGAATTGGGTACAATTTATAAACTTTTGCGCTGAATTCAGAATTTTAATATAATTAATAATTTTTAATAAAAATATAAACAGTTAAAAAATGGGATCATTTTAACCTCTCACCCCCAGGTACGTGACGCTTCTGATTAAAATATTGAAATTCTGAATTCAACATGGAATTCAGCTTAAATAGATCGTGCCCAATTTTGTCTTGAACGCTTTCGAAAAGATTGGAAAAAACCTTTTTGGGAGTGCTCTAGTCGTAAGGGCACAGTTACCTTAGGAGATTAGGAGGCATTATTCAAACAATGTGTATATAATAAATGTTTATTATTTATGGTCTTAGAATACGCAGGTAAAATATTTCCCCTCAATTTCGGGAGAACCTGTATAATGAATAAAACAAAACTAAATATATTGTTTCAAACATTTATTAAGTTATTAAACCAATTATACTGGTATTTTACTTGTTCAAATAGTTTTCTGCTTGTTTAAAGCTTTTACAGCTAACATATTGGCTTCTTCTGGGGAGGGCTTGACAAGTTTTGTTTTGGTTCTTGTTCTTTTAACTTTTTTTTTCGTAGGAAAAAATTTTCGCTGAGGATAATTTTTTTATTAGCGGGTACCTTGGACGTAGATGGAAAAGCCAAATTTGAGCTTTCTTATGTTTAGTCCCTTTTTCTTATACAGACCTGAAAAATATAAATAGATAAATGTAAAATGAGAAAAATCAATAAGACTTTTAACTATGAATTTAAAACAAAAAATATTTGGTACTCACCTGACCTATGGCAATTATATTTCACTGTGGTATAGTTAGAATTTTTATTTGAACCAGACATTTTCACAAACGATGAATATGAGTCTTTTTCGATTTTGCACTTCCAAAATTGAAAATCCTCAAAAGTATCGAATTTGACACATTCATTTTCAATAGTTAAAAAAATGGTCACTTCTATAATGTAGTATTAACTTTTCTCGACTACCATCAGTATACACACATAATGGGCACTTTAATTTTGCCTGGACTTTATGGGTTCTTTTATGAAAAACAAAGTCTTTTAAAGTTTGAAATGTCTCATTGCACAAGGGACAAAAGTAATTTTTGCCTTTATAGGAGCTATTTCTTCTAATTTATCTATAAAAAAAGTGGTGCTGTAATTTATTTTGTTGTATTTGCTATGATTGAGAAAATGTATCATTAGCCTCACCTGGATGCTGCTTTTTCACATGGAATCTGAGATTTCCCAGACTTGCAAAGTTTTTTGCATTCTAAGCAAGACACAGATGACTGGCACTGATTGACTTTTTTTGTGTTATTGTATCGAGCTTATCTAAAACATTAATATTGTTTTAAATTAACGGATACTAAAATAATATTAATATTTTACCTGGGTGTTTTCTTTTCATATGTAAGGTTAAGTTTGACTTTGTACTAAAGTTTATATGACACTCTATACACCGATTCATATTTATAAAAAGTTTTTCCCAATAATCACAAACAAGTATTTAAAATTTTGAATAATAAATTACCACTCACTTCAAAAATTAGAAAAGATATCGGCACAACACTTTTTAAAACTCTTAAATGATGAACGTCGATTCAAAATCGAGAACTAAAATGTCACAACACTGACAATGCGATTACTGCGCATGCGCTACGAAATCCAAATCGATATTCGAAGGCAGTCCGCTAGATCCTTGTGCAAGTAGCAATGCATCCAGCATATTACTACAAATAGAACCAATTAAAATAAAGCAGCGCACACCAAAGCGATGCGGCATGCAGCGTGCAACGCCCCTTAGATTTGCGCTGATTCATTTGTTTGCATTGGTTCTATTTGAAATATCATGCTAGATGCGTGCTACTTGCTCCTTGCTACGCCACTTTGGTGTGCGCTCTTCCCAAAATTGCAAGAATTTTTACACAACAAACACAGTGTGTTTATTAGTCTTATATAATAGGGCGATAATTACATGTAAATTTATTTAAAATTAGTTTTTAAAGATCTACTTATTTGATGCCCAATAATTTTTTTCCTATTAAAAAAAATGGTGCAGATGTTTATTTATTGTTTGGTAAATTCACTAAGCTTTAAAAAAGTATAAAAACTAAATTTACAGGTTTTTGGCTATTTTGCAGAAAATTTAATGTACCTAGATAAGGCTATCCTAGTTAAAATTTCCAAATATTTGAACAGTTTTAATAACAGATTGTTTCTTACTCTGTAAGGCTTCGGTCTGCTGAGCGCTCCGCATAATGTTGCGGTAAACGGTGTGCGACTTGGACTGATAAATGCATATAAATACATATGTGGTGGTCAGTATATCGCATATCGCACAGTATTGATAGCTTAAGCTTTGGTCTGCTGATCGTACCGCATAACGTCGCGGTAAACGGTGCGACTTGGACTGATGTCCATATAAATATATTTATGGTGGTCAGTTGTTCCGTCGACGCATGCATCAGCGGCAAGAGGTAAGCGGGACAGAAGGGGGCTCGCTCACGTCGCATATCGCACAGTATTGCTAGCTTAAACGTCGCGGTGTGCGTGACATGACTTTTATTCAGTACATGTTACCGCTGTTTGTTGCGGTAGAATCAACTGACCACTTTAGTTGAAATAAGAGACGTTGTGTTGTGTTTACGTAAAGTTAAACGTTGCGTTAAAACGCTAACCGCAGCCTTATGCGGTACGATCAGCAGACCAAGACTTTAAAGGTCGCGGTGTGCGTGACATGACTTATATCTACTGCGTGTTAACGTTGTTTGTTGCGGTAGAATCAACAGATCACGTTGGTTAAAATTGGCGACGTTGTATTTCTATGTAAAGTTGAACGTTGCGTTAAAACGCTAACCGCAGTGTTATACGGTGCGATCAGCAGACCGAGGCTTAAAAGTCACCTACTGTAACGGTTTTGAAGCTTGTGTTTTGGCAATAGAGCGAGAAAATAAAGTTGTAATAGAGCTAATTATAGTGGCTTTTAATATTCCAAATCCTAATGATCCAAAAGTAATTAGTACAACCCGTTAATTATAAAAATGATGTACACTTTTTTTTAATTTGGCAAGTATAAATCGTTTTGAAAGTACAGTTACAAATTTATACCACGTTACCTTTTTTTATCTTACAAAATTAACAAAAATATTAGTTTATTGGGTTAGTTCTGTAGTTTTTAAATCAATTATCAAATTTTTGTTACCTCCCAAGATATACAGGGTAATGTATATTATATCACCATTATTAAAATCGTCCAATAAGCTTTACAAAAAAACACAGTTCCATAAGCTCGCTGCACTGCGTGTCGTGCCTTTTAAACGAATTTAACAAATACACCTGTTTGTGTGCAGATAAAAACAAACCAATACACACGCTAGAATAGTTCGATATTAATTATTCATGTGTAATAGAATTAATTATGCACATTTAAATAGAGTCTCATTAGCCATTCGGGTACTTTTATAGTGTTAGATATGTTATACTTAAAAATATTATTCCAAGCTCTTCTTTAGAAATTACTTAAGAATGCGCCATATACAGACACTGACGAAGATACTATGTTTAAATTATTATATCATATTTAAAAAGTGGGCATGGGGGACCCACACCAAATATATACCAGATTGTAGTGACCTTACGAGGGACACTTTGGTAAAGTAAATTTAAATTATGAAATTTAAAAAATGTGTTTTTTTTATTCTCCCTCCTCTAAAATAAGTGCAATTTTTAAATAAAAATATATTTTTGCATTTTTTTTGTAAAATTTATTAAATTTTATCAATAAATTTTAAATTTTGCAAAATTATATAAATTTTTTTAAAAAACTTAGCTATATGTTTGTCACTTTACAATTGTCTTATACAAGATTTTTAGATAACTTGAATTGGAAGAAAGGGGCAGATAATTTTAGTAAACTTGTAATTTAATTTAATTTACCTTAACAAAATACAATACAAAGGCATTTAAACCCATAAAAAAAGAATTAATATAAAATGTGTCCTAGAATAAATAATTAATTTTTTAAGCAAATACAAAAAGAGTGGCGCACCTACATTTTTTCCATTAACTGTTTTTAAAGTTATAACCTAAATCTTTTTATTTTTTAAATGAAATACCCTGTTTATTAAATCACCACTAAACAACAATTTAAAAAGTTTTAAGAAAGTATCCCATTTGATATATGTTTTCTTAATAGTATTAAAAATTTAAGCATACTATACCCAATTTGTAACGGTAGTTTTCCTCGGTTTTGGAAAACCACAGTTCTTTGCGCGTTTGCATTAATTATATTTGGGTATAAATAAACAAAATGGAATAAATGTACGGTCAATAAATTTATACAATCTTCAAATGTTGCCGGATTTAGACTCTACTTTATTGGTTTAATCGGAAACCAGGTATGGGAAGATTTTTGGGTTGGCGCATGCGCAGTATGGATTTTAGAAATAACGGTGTATGGGATAAATATAGAACTAAAATTAATCGTGTTGATTCAAAAATTTTACTTAAACAGTTAAAATATACGGTACTTAAAGTTCTTACCTACAAATTGGGTGAGAGCGACCCCAAATTTTTCGGAAAAGAGGTCTCGGGGCAAATTTTAGTTTGCGCATGCGCAATACGATTTTTACGCAAGCTCGCCTCTATCTGGAATAACTAGATTTACGGTCAAATTTAAAATATGGACAGTTGGCAGTATTTTCCAAGATATACAAATGTCGTGGTTAAAATTGTTAAAGTTTTGATTAACGACCCCAAATTAGTTGGAAAAGCGGTACAACTTAAATTGTTATTTCTCGCATGCGCAACGCTTGGTAAAAAAGATGCTAAATTCTTTTTAAAAATCCCTAAAATCACATTTTTTTATGCCTTATAACAAAAAGATAAAATTGCCTAGCCAAATTGACAAAACTGGATGAAAAACAAATTATTTTTGATACAAAATTTAGGTAAGTACTCTGGTTTCTCTCTCTCTATATATATATATATATATATATATATATATATATATATATATATATATATATATATATATATATATATATATATATATATATATATATATATATATATATATATATATATATATATATATATATATATGTCAATATTCGTGTTTAGAATTTCATCTCTTTTTTTATTAAAAATAATTAATCTTATCTTCGTTACCTTCCGAACTAAAAATATTTTGCTAACTTTTATTTTCATTACTAATCCTTGTTTGCCCTAAGCAATAATTTTTCCAGTTTATTCAAATAGGTTAAGAATCACCCTGTATACGTGTGAATCATCCGCCATATTAATGAATCAATAAGTACTGGCCCAGATGGATTTCATATGCTCCAAAATAGTACTTCTATAATTTTGCTGTTCCATTTGTGGCCATGGCCTATATTTTTTTTTTTTGGGTTATTTTTGGTAAATTTATTTAATTTTTACTTTCTAGTAGGTAACTTAAGTAAAACATAATAAAAATATTTAAAGAATCCTATGACTTTTAACAAAAATAAAAAAATTACTTTCCACTGTTTTCTGCAGATTTACCATTTTATAAAAAATAAAGAAAGTTTCCCTTTTTTCTTGAATTTGGATTAATGTAAGATTAAATACCTACCTTACTACAATTTAAATTTAATGGACAAAATGTATCAGTAGGTATTATTTTTATATCGAATTTCACATACAAAACACATATTATCAGATTTTAGCCATTTTGCAAAGCAATAAAATGGCTTTTATTTTTAAAACGAAAACCGTTAGTTTGTGACAATCTCTCGATCGGTAAAAACGTTAGGATAAAAAGAATTTATTTTCGTAAATCTTTACAGCCTGTATCTCGAAAGCGAAGCATTTTTCGGGCATAATTTCAATTGAAAAAATCCTATTTTCTTACATTCCATATGAAAGGAAATTACCAAGTTAAAATTACCCTGTATTATAACTATGCTTTTAAACAATTTTCTTTTTGTAATCTTTTGTTATCTCAAAAAGGAACTGTAAATTAATAAATATTTGGATTTTAAAAAGGAGGGTTTAATAGTTTCCTTAGCAAGTCGTGCCACGGATTTGTTTAAAATGAGTTTTATTTTTTTTCCATACAAACTAAATAAAGATATGACAAATATTTACCTTCTAACCTTTTTGTTTTCCGGTTTTGTGTTCTTAAATATTTGTGATTGTTAGTATAATTTCAAACCAATAACCTTAAATATAAAACATGCGTTAAAATTTTAAAAACATTTTTCATGAAAATTCAGGAAACTTAAACGATATTAAAAATCTATTTTTAGTGTTGTAAGGTATGCACAGGTTTTAAATTTTATTTGGTTTAGAAAAACAAAAAGTAACCATAAAAACTAAGTTGCTTATTATTTTTCGTACTTATAAAATACTTAAATTTATGAGTGTTGGCAAAACCAAAAATTAGTTATTTTTAAACTTTATAGGATTAATATTATATTACATAACTATTTATTAGTATCATAACGGGCAGATTTTAAATTTTACTGCGTTTTTTAACAACCATTATTATACAGGGTGTCTCTAAAAGTTCCCGAAAAAATGGTACCACCTGAGGCTAAAATATGACGATTTAACTTGTTTAAAACTGGTTTTGGTTTTTACAAATAATTTTAGTAATAATAGGTATTTCAACTTTATTGAGTACGACACCTGCTGTATCTTGCGCAAATTAATTACAAAATACTTTTTAAGCCACTTTTTATGTACCTTTTAAATAAACATATTTTAAACAAAACATATATAAGGAGCTCCAATTAAAAAATAAAAATAAAAATAAAAAATAATAATAAGGAAAGTTAAAACAAACTTATGTCCTTATGACATTTTAAAATACAGAGTTAAGAAAAAAGCTAATTTTTTTAAAGACATTGACTATGTATTTTAAAACTTAAGCCATTTAGAACATTGGTGATTTTATCTTTTTTTTATATAAACTAAGATATTTTTAAAAAATTTGGTGGATGTCCCCTTTGCATCAGAAGAATTTTTTTGGTTAACAGGAAAAAATCCAGGGTAATATTTTTTAAAAAGGAAATGATACGCCACTGCATTTGTCTAAAATAAAAAAATGTAAAAATTTTTCCATTTAGTTTAGAACAAATTTAATTTTTGCTTTTTATTGGATGTACGGTTTTCGCGTAAATAAATAAAAACCATTTTTCGGCATTGTCAAATCCTCATCTATTTAAAGAATAAATTATAAAGGTGATTTTTAACTGCGGAATTTTATAAAACGATACAAAATGACCATGCCAAAACATTGTTTTTTTTTAAAGAGATAAAAATGCATTTTCGTACCAATTTTTCTAAAAAAATATGTAGGGTAGGGCGGGGCTAGTTGAGCATAGAGGTAAGTTGGGCAATCCAAATATATCAAAAACTATCGACCGTACGCAAACGCATTAAATAGCGTAAAGAAGGGGTTGCGCGAGAGGAACACATCGCGCGACCGCCAGTGGTGACGCGGCGATCGAGAAAAGTACCCCCACGTATTGTTTATTTTGTGATTAAAAAGTATAATAATTTTCAGAAAGAATATTTCGTCTGTAATAGTTAAATAATATCCTTTTTCAATCCGGTAAGTGTTAATCTTTAGTAAATTTATTGCAGTTTTGATTTTTATAAAGATACTGAATATAATTCTATCCGTTTTTTAATAAATTCACTTTTGCTTTAAAATTTCAGGTTGGGGTTAGTTGAGCTACAGTTGTCCACCTAACCCCACGATTTTAACAGAAGTATAAAATAATTTTTTATTTTTTTAGGATACGGACTTATAAAAGTTCGACTACTAGAGGTTCCTATAATACTATTCAAGACTTATATGAGGGTGCATCCCGTACAAGCAACAAAAAAAAACGAGCTGACCTATCTAATTCATAAATTTTCTCCGGAAATAGTTCGACCATACCCAAAGGCTGGTCCAAGAAAAGGAGCCAAATCACTGACAAATAATATCTATTTAATATATTTTTAAAATTATATCAGCAATATTGATAGTTGCATATAAAGTCTGTTTATTAATGGAAAGTCTAATCTTTAATTAATGCTATAATAAAGTTAACTTGGAGTTGATGTTTTGTTGATTTGATTTTTAGTTTTTTTAACCAAATAAAAAATTACTTTGTTTTGTTTTAAATGAAGATTTAGAAGATTAGATAGTTCTTTTTTAAATATTTTTTTCTTTATTTTTAATTTTTAAGCAAAATAATAATTTAATTATTTGTCTTAATTATTGGTTTAAATGGCATTAGTAAGTAAAATGAAGACATTATCAATTACTTTTTAATGGGGGTATAATTTTGTTTATAAAAATAAATTTAAATTAGGTATTTTAAATTTGTTTATTTAAATAAAGCTAAAGAAAGCTTTTAAATTACAGTAAATAATAATTTAATAATTTGCTATTGAAATACTTTTAACTCTGTCTTTTCCAACAAATAAACTTTATAATATTTTTAAAAACTTTATTTCAAATATATTTCCTTAATGATATTTTGCTTAAAAATGCCAAATAAAGGTAGTTTACTCTCAGCAAAAAATCGTGTTTTTAAAGTTTTTGAATACAAAATTATCATTTTCTCTCCGTAAATTATATTAATTTCTATAAACAAAAAATTTCATTGAATTAATTTTTTTTCTGAAAAATATAATTTTGGATCCATTTGTCCTTTTGTAAAGCCCATTCGTGGAGTATTCATGCATTTTGTGACACGTGTATAAAATGGATATTCCAATGTAATTTACAGTTTATATCATCAGTAACATTGTCGTATGTGCATGCAAACTCAATATGACTTTTTACGAGTTTTAAAACGTAACAATAGCAAGGGTTTAAAAACCCATAATTCTGTAAAAATATCTTTTTTTTAATAGGGTAATTGGATTTCAGGACTATCTATACCATAGGGAATAAACTCCATATTAAACGTCGCCTAATTAAAGGAGTGGACATCGAGGAGTGGTATTATTATTTGATTCGTATATACATTATTTTTGCCTTTAGAAAATAATAATTAAAGTACTATACTGATGATAAAATAAACAGGGTGTTTCATAAAAAAACTTTGTGTTATAACTTTAAATTAAGTACGATTTTTCTTTCTCTGATATCAAGCGGGTTACAAGCCAAATTGGCAAAATTAAAAAAAAAAACACTTCGTGTCTTCAAGTCGAATTTAGTTTGTCATAATTTACTTGCACCATTAAATTTGCGTTAAAAACTGAAAAAAGATTGTTCAATTAGATTTGTTCTGTCTCTTTTAGTTTTAGCTATACCCTGCAAGGTCCACCAAGAGGCACCATCATGTACACTCTAAATAGCGCATGGTTACTGGAAATGGTAAAATATACCAAAATAGGTTTTAAAACATTGGTAAATTTTGCCACAGCCTTAAAAATAAAAAAGAAACATTTTGTTACATTTCATTAAAAAAATTAGGTATAGCTTTCATAAGTAAAAAAGAGCAACATTTACCAGGATGGACGGGACATGAAGATTTGGTTAGGAAGAAAAGATCTCTTCTGGAAGTAAGGTTATTCTACCTAAACATTCTAGGAATGAAGGAAAAAGGTAAGAGTTTGGTAATTCAATTAAACCCACATTGAGGTTTAGTCAGTTTTGTTTAATAGGATTTTTAAAATTGGGCTGACAATTTTTATTTATTTTTTTGGTATATTTACCTATAAAGTCAGTATTTTACAGCGGTTGCAGAGAGCAGAAATCTAAAAAGTTAAATATAGGAGCCACACCAAATATATACCAGATTAGGCTTTTGGCCTCAAAGCCGCGTACAGATGTTTATAATGCAACATGCAACGTACCGTGCAATGCAACAAAAGTCTAAATATTGATGCTCAGAATCATACCTTTTAGGTACGCAAGCGCCGTAGCTACTTACATTACCAGCAACGCGACTCGTTACTCTTCAAGGCAAAAGAGAAATAAGTATAGCGTTTTGGCGCTTGCGTCGGCGGTAAGTAGCCTGCCGCAACCCTCCAACCGTCCAAACGTGCGCATCTTGTTGCGTTGCACGTTTTAATACACTCGTCTGTACGCGGCACACAAAATTTTGAAATTTGCAATAATTATTTATTATTTATATGTTATTTATTGGTCTCCCAATAGGCCATTGACAATTGTCCTTCAGCCTATAAAATTTACAATATTATTGGTAAATTACAATATTATTCTTATTAAATAGAAAAAGAAAATAATTATTTGGTTCTACTAAAAAAAAAAAAAAAAAAAAAAGTATGTACAGTGTAATAAATAATAAATTAATAATTAATTGCCGCTATGACTAGAATCGTTCATTCAGCATTTGCCACTCCGAGGATCCATTCCCATAATGTCACCTCGGGGTATTTATGTTTGGGGGTGACTCCTGGGTTCTGTTCCTGCAACTTGGGTTTAGCATTGCTATGTTGCTGGGCTTTTTGGCAAATTTTTTTCCCAAATGTTCTATTCTTTCCTGGAATGGTTGCAGTTTGGTTTTTGAATAGAGGTAGTTGTTAGATGGGTTGAACAATGGGTTATTTGGGTGCCTGATTTTGGTAAGGCATCTGAGAGACGTTGTTTCTCCAGTTTTCAAGTTGTTCCAAGCTGGTCCTCTCGCATTCATCATTATTATGGAACCATATTCAATGACTGGCCTGCATATTGTTGAATATATATGTGCGGCTTTGAGAGTGGATATTCCTTGATTTTTGTACGTAAGTGATCGGAAGTGTTTAGCTCTTGTAATAATTTTTTTCTTTGCTATGGCCGAGTGCTGGTTAAAATTTAGTTTGGAGTCTATGGTTACTCCTAGATATTTTGCTGTTAGAGCCGGTTGAATATTTGTATCATCTATGGTAATTTTTGGAGATGTTGGAGACGGGTGATGATTGTAAATTAAATATTGTGATTTTACTGGGTTTACTGACAGTCGCCATTTGTTAAACCATTCAAGGATGTGGTCAGTTAATTTTTGTAGGTTTTCTACTGTTAGCAAAATTGTTTTTCCATGTGCTACCAATGCTGTGTCATCCGCAAACAATAATATGTATGAGTTGGGGTTTTCAGGAGGAAGTAGGTCTAATTTGCAATAATATTCCAAAAAAATAATTTATTATTAATAATCTTTTTTTTTTCTAAAAACAAAGTAAGTCTTGTATTTAAACTACCGAATAATGTCAAATAAAGACATATTACAAATGCCTTAATAGGTGACAGCAGATAAATATAATTTTAAATAAAATAAATTTTCCCATCTCGGACGTTTCAATTTACATTTCACACACACCAGTCTATCAAAATTTATATATTTTAAGGTCCTTTTGTAAGTCTCTCTTTAAATTTGGTTAACAAGAACGATGGGGGTAGTCTATTTTCACCACTTTCATTATTTTTAAAAAGTGTAAAACTATTAAAAAGTGTATTTTTATAATAGCAATATTTTTGTAGATATCCAGCGCTTTAGTTTTCAAGATAAAAAATAAAAACTTTATTTTTTTTCCATTTTTGTACCGCTATATTTCCCTAAAGGTTGACTTTTGACCCTACGTTTATAAAGCAATCTACCCTTCATTTTAAACAAGGAATTTATTTCTAAAATTTTTTGCTTTTGTTTAGAAACACCCAGTATTTATAAAATAAACATAAGAACAAAGGTGCAAATACCAATACACGCTCGTAAAAAGTTATTATTTAAGTCAAAAACAACCTTTTAATTTATTTTATTTGGTAAAAGATACTTAATATTGGCAACTTTAAAGAATTTTTTGTATTTTATTAAGTATATTGCAAATTTTTTAAATAACCAAAGACTTACCCACGCAGTGTTCCTGGTTTGGTAGAGCTTCCGCTTTACTACAAAGCAAGGCACTTACAGTAAAATTTTGAAAGTCAAAAATATCTAAACAATAAACATCTGCTGTAAAATTATCATAAAAATTATCCATAAGAAAGTTGTCTTTTAATACAAAGTCCAATGCTTGAAGAGGTACATAACCATCAGGACAAAATTTTCCATTGAGATATTTTAGATTCGTATCACTCTCAATTCCACTTTGAATAAAAAAATCTTTGAGTATGATTTCTGATGTTTGATTTAAGGAATTATTAACACACTTTTCATTTAATATCAGTTCATTAAGTCCACAACATTTTTTAAAATATAGTGTTTTATTGGATAAAAACATAGTTTCGTTTGATGCTATTGTTTCGGTCCCTTGAATTAAGGGATCACCTATTTCCTCACTTAAATATAACTGAAAAACACCGCACCAAAAACTAAGAGTACTTTAGGTAGTCCCGACATGTTGTTCTGGAATAAATGAAAGTTTTTAGCCGATAATAATTTTAGAAATGAAACGCGTACATTTCACATCTGGTTTTCTACTTGCCAGAGCCTAATGCGACAAAAGTTAAATGTAATTAACTTAATGTAGATTAACTACGCGGTAATATAAAGTAATTATATTTATTAGGGTGGATTGGTAACCTAACAGTGTTAATGTAAGAAAAAACTAGGAGTGTGTATATCAAAAAAATGTTGTTGACAGACAAATATAATTGCATTTTAAAAGCTACATTAAGAGTAGCAGTGGTGGCGAAATCCGCGTTACTGAGAGCTTGAACAAAATGCCTAAAACCTAATAGTGCCTGAGCAGTAATAAAATGGACTTCATGATAAGAGCCCTTTTAAAACCTTTTTAGGAAGGTTCCTTCCCAAGTCTACCATGACTATTCATACCGCCATAATATGAAAGCGGCGCTTTACCTGTCAAATATTTCGGGTGTCGGACTGGGCGAACACGTCACTTTTTTATCGGACAAGTTTACCACAATGTTCTATATGCTATTTTTTAACATTGTATCAAAAATGGTTAGAATTTCAGTCATGAAACCATAAGGCTCAAACACATGTTTTGGGTATCGGACTAGGCGCGTTTCGTGACTGCACCCTTACGATTTTTTGCACAATATTACATGTAAAGCATTGTGGTAAACTTGTTAGACAAAAATGGCTACGTTTTATATTATTTAAAGATATTTTGACATTATCATTTTAACCTCTTTGTTCACAAGCGAAGTATTAGTTCCATATTTTTTTATCGCTAAATGTAAATAAATTTTAAAAAATAATAACAAAATTGCCCTACTTTAATGTCTTTTAATACCTTTTTCTATTTTTGAAAATAATACTTCGCTTTGGTTCATTTTTCACAACTTACAACGTTTCCTGTAAATTACCGACTATAAGGTAAAAATCTGCATTTATTAATATAAATTTAATTTAAAATTTATTAAAAATCAATAATTTATTTGTCCATTTGTAACACTTTAGCCTGGAAAGCATATTTTTTAAAAGTAGTAATTTTTAATTAGCAAACAATTCTTAAAAAGTTGGTTAAAATAAATTTATGAAAAATTTTATTCTTTGTTTAACTCGTTAAATTTAAATTATTATTACAGGACTTTTATTCCTTGACCGAAAAACAATTAAGTCATGTTTACTTATTAAGACTTTCCTACATTTTTTAAAAAAATTTGCTGATTGTGGTAGTTTATTTAATGTGACTACATTTTGTTTTCAAAATATACAACATATATAATATGTCCATATAATAATTCATATAATATACGGTGTTTTTTCCTAGGACGGCAGTATTTCTATTAAATATAAAAAGTTTAATTTGCTGGTAGCAAAAACCCTGACGAAACGTACAAATGTCGAATAAATAATGCTTAATGGTCCTTTTCCCAAAAACTAGGTTTAATAAGAGGAAAACAGAAAGCCAATATCAATTAAGTAAACAAATCAAACAATACGACACTAAACCGGAAGTAAAAAATAGAATATTTGGTGTTGTCTAATTTATTGAGTGCTGAGAGTAACAGTGGCGGCGTAGCGTAAGTTGGCACTCAGGGCGGTTTTTTGTAGGACACCCCTACATAAAACAACAAATAATACATAACGTGTTTAAAAACTTTATTTTGCTAAAAAAATAATTACATTTTCAAAATATACTTTCTTGTCCTTTTCAATAGATAATATATAAAGATTGGTTAGTGGGGATTGTCCATAGATATCTCACATTTAGATACACAGAGCCTAGTTGCCTTTTGCGGATTTTTACGACCTCGCAAAGTAAACAAACTTGAGGCCCACACATGTTTGTTTAAATATTAAATGTTCAGATTCTGAACTTGTAGGTAAAATGTCCATTTTTCTCTAATAGAATAAAACACCGTCAACTTTGGTTCAACTAGATTTTATCCATATTTTTAGCTTTAAAAGGATTTTTTAAAAAATTTGTTTTAACGAATATAGAAACTATATAAAACCGTTCTTTAATGAGTAAATATTTTTCTTGACTGATCCTGGTGCGTCAAAGTTTATAGAAAAATATTATTGGATTCACTTTTCATTTTTAGTAATTAAAAAATGTTAATTATTTCCTAAAGTTCAAAGGAATAATATTCTTTTTGAACTTTTGCTCCTTATATCTATTATTATTACTATAAGATATAATATTAGTATGCAGACTAACAATAAAGTAAGTATGCTGACCATTTAGTTATGGATGTTTTTGCAAGTGATTTTTCTGTGCGAATAAGTTATTCTTGTTACCCCTTGGTACTTGGCATCAGGAACAGATAGCTCCCTTGCCTTTACGCCGTTACTGGAGAGTAAAGTAAGTTTTAAAAATAATTTAAAATATAAATAAAAAAATAATAATTAAAAAGTCTACATAAAGACAAAAATACATTAAAACAACTTACATAAGATGTAAATTCGAATATTGTATCCAAAATGTATTACAGTGTTTTTGCTTTTGTTAAAAAAGTAGCAACAACCAAATTTTAATACAATCATTTTGGAATGATCTTCTTACTTTTTTAAAAAAAAGGTCCAATCTAATTATTACTAACATACCTATTGTGATTTACTAAACCATAAAATAAAGTAACATTCGGTAAGAGATTCAGGGTTGGTTATTTATAATATTCCGTTATAATTAAAATACGAGTTTATTAAGTTTAAAACCATTGCACTTATTTAAAAAAAAATAAAGTAATTAATGGTGGTTCAAAGACGAAACGTTCGGTCCTAAATTTGGTGCCATCAGAACAGAAAAAGTGGCAATGATGATGTGTCGTTTGTTTTAAAATATTCCTTAAAATATACCAAGAAAAAAATTTAAACGGTTTCGTAATTTTTGCGTATTTTTTCCAGATAACTCCGAAAAGGGTGCAAATTTTCAAATTTTCAAAACAAAAGATTGTTCAGCATAAAAATGCGCAACTTTGCCCCAATTTAACCCACCTTGTATTTCTTACCGTACCCTAGATCCTAATGGTGTTCTTTGAATTTATAACACCCTGTATATAATTAACTGTTACCTAAATGTTAAAATATTTGAAATTATTAATGGCATTGCGGAATTTTTTAGAACTTTAAACTTAAAACTTTTTAAAACAAATCGCCGCCAATGCAGTTTAAAGTGACTTGCTTTTAACTAAGGAATCGTTACCCTTATCTGTTATGTCTATATTTAAAAAGATTAATTTTTACATTCGTAAAATCACTTTATTTTTTATAGATGACGTACATTAAATAGTAAATTAAAATATATTAATAAATTAATAATAAAAAAACGTTTTAAATATTTTTAATTCAATAAAAAAGCCGATTAAAAAGTATTTATCAAGAACCAGATATCGGTATTTTAACAAACTCATTGTGTTTATTACTCATTAATTTTTTAAAAGGAAATATTTTAAAACTTCAATATTTTTTACCAATATTATTTTTGACAGTTTTTAAGGTATTTTGACAGTTTACTATTATTTTTAGCAGATGCCATTTTTATAGTCCAATAGCCCGTGAGCTGCAGACCTTCATCATTTTGTAAAATCTGAAAATTTTCAGCGCATCCTCCCAACATAGGTAGAAGCGATGGGAGTCTATGAAGTTTTACTCATAGTGGCTTTGGCAGGTACCAGGTATCAAAGGTTAATAAATTTAAATTTAACTTTAGTCATTTTTAAAGGCTAAATTTTATGTATTACTTGGGTACCTATTAGAAGATTCTTTCTTAGTCGCCGGACAGTATTGACAGTTCCAACTCTTGTTTCACCCCCTTTGCAGACAAACATTTTAAGGTGACCCCATGATCCAAGGAAATCCAATATTTCTGTTATTTAACAAGATATACTAAAAAGTCCTATATAAGATTTTTAGCCTTTCCAAATAGGCATGTCCTACAAACATTTCTATGTATACAGAGTGACCCCAGTGTTTTATATTTTAAATTATTTTTTGCAACGCTCTGCATACATTAAAATATTTTTCTGACATGCCTATTTAGAAACCCTGCAACTCTTATGTGACCGTCAAAAATGTTGAACCATATAGCAAACTTTTTATTTTCAATTTCACAAAAAAATCTTGATAAAAATCTGTGCATACAGCAAAACTCACAAAACACTTATCAAAATTTAAATAAAACATAGCGTATACGAGGTAGGTGCAAATCAACAAATATGACCCAAGAGAAAACTACCATTATTTTTGAACTTAGAGAAAATTAATTTTTGAAAAACTTATTTAGAATTAAAAGTTATGTCATATTTTAAAGTCCTATTAAAAAGTGGAAGAAAAACTTATTTTTCCTACTTACCCCATATAGAGATTAGATGAAACTGAATTTTCTGCCGTAAATTATCCCTGTTACCCTTACATTTCGTAAAAATGTCGAAGATTTGTTATTCTTAAAGCATTGAAGTACATTTAGATCAATTTAAAAGACAAATGATTTTTGATGCTTTTTGTGGTTTAATAAGGCCAAAACTTAATAGCCCCTTTAGATTTATGTTCCACGTCATTTTTGCCTTATAAAAACAGCTTAACTTTTAAAAAATATACATTTATTTACATGATTTTTTATTACAAGGTTTAAAAGTAAAACTTTTTTGGAATTATGGTAATAAGCAAAAAGTTAATACAATTAAAAAAATATATTTTAGGATTCGTCGACATAAATATGAACATATGATAATAAATTTAAAAATGGGAAGATGTTTATTATAAGGCAAAAATGATGTGGCCCCTTAATCTAAAGAGGGTTTTAAGTTTTGACCTTATCGAACCACAAAAAGCAGAAAATTGCGTTTGTTTTTTGAATTGATTAAAATCTACTTAAATGCTTTAAGAATAACAAAGCTTAAGCTTATTTAGATTTTGATTAGTGTTTTGTGAAGTTTTAAAAAATGACAAAAATTAGTTTCATTTAATTAACCTTTGGTACCTGGTACCTGCCAAAGGCACTATGAGTTCAACTTTATAGTCTTCCATCGCTACTACCAATGTTAAGAGCATGCGCTGACAAACTTTTAGTTTTTACAAAATGACGGAAAACTGCCGCTTACGGGCTCTTACTCTATTAACCAGTACCACTTTTTTTGACCAGAAAATTTTGTTAAGCGTATTAAATATTGGACATTATTTTATATGATATGCATTTGGCAAAGTCCACTATTAAACCTAAGTAACTATAAGAAAGTACCTTACTCTTATATACTGTCATGTTTTATAGCAGTTATACCTTAAAAGATTTCTGTTGATTGAATATTTTTAGTAAGAAAACTATGTCGATCAAAACGATTTGTGATTATAAAGGATCAGATACATTTTTTAAAACTATATATATTTTTTAATAATTACTTAAAGTTTAATTATTTAAAACTATGTTTGCTATTCTAAGGCTTTGGGTTAAAGACCTAAAAATACAAAAAAATGATAAGGAAACCCTAAAGAAAACCCAATGTTTCAGTTCTATATCAAATGTAACATTCTGTGAGTACAATGCACTAAGAAAGTTGTGACTTTGAAAAGAAATACAGCTTTTTTGAAACAATTATTAAAAAAAAACTTTAACTATTCCTCCAGGCAAGTAAATCAGTTTGGGTATTTTCTTTGTTTAGCGCACTATTTTATTTAAAAAAATTATTTAATTTAAATGCTTTTACACTTTATTTTAATGCAAGTTATCTTTAAAACTGTTTTCGGTTAGGTAAAAATCGGAAAGCCTTTAACATGATTAAGAGCGACTGACATCATATATTTATACTTTAATGGAGATGGCATTAATTTTGCCAGAAAATAAATTAGAGGGCAATAAAATAGCTATAAAAGAGTGTTTGCACTATATACTTTTAACGAGATAAACCAATCGTGTACGAGAGAGTGTCTTAAATTATTCTAATAAAATTACGCTTGTGGCTTGTGTATTTCAAAGTCTACAGACTGTCTACGGATAGACATATAGACCAAAAATTTCATTTTTCGAAAAAAGTCAATGTTCAGAAAAAGTTTTGCTTGTAAAAAAATGTTTTACGAAGAAAAAAATGTTGATTTTGTATACAGGGTACGCAAAAACTTCAAAAAACCTAATTTTTCTCCAAGAATAAACCACTTTTATTTTTTATTTTTTGCAAAATATAATTTTGAAGATATTGTAGTTATCTTAAATTAATTATTTTAAATTTTTATGACAAAATGGCCTAAAAAACTCTTATAAGTTCCTTTCTAAACACCCGCATCCCCCAAATTCCTACACAACACAATTTTTTAGCTTTAAACGAATGTAATCAAGGCGTTTTCACAGAATTATGGAGTTTAATACAAATTTGTTTAATATTTATATTGATTACAAACATTATTCTAAATAGATTTCCCCAGTGACATTTTGCTTAAAAAATAAAGATAGTTTACTCTGGAAAAAATCATCTTTTTCAAGTTTTTGTAAACCTTGAATAAAAAATTACCAATATCTCTTCTTCAATCATATTTTTTTACAAGCAAAATTTTTTACAAAGAATGACTTTTTACGAAAGCTCAAATTTTTGGTCCATCTGTGCACTTGTAAACAACAATAATTGTAAACCTCATCCGTGGACAGTTTGTATAGAGTGAGGTCCTAAAGTCCGTCGCCCCCCTTCTAACTTTTGAACCTTTTGGTATATTTTCGTGAAACTTGAAACAATATTTTATGGCCAAGGTCTGCAATTTTTAAACATCAATGACAGCTCTAAATGTCAAGGTGACAACTGGGCGCAATATTGCGAAAAAAAAATAAAAGGAAAGAGGAATCTTGTGGCACATCATTTTAAAGCTTCTGACAGGTACTTTACAACCCTAGAATATAAAGTCAATACCTTTACCTACTACAAAATGGCGGCACTTTAAAATTACCTAAATACCTGATTTGGATGGCCATATTTCCGTAAGTAATTAAGTTAGATGTACCTAATATGGTATTTTCTTAAAGCTCTTTTAAAGATCTTTTGAATGGTGATACTGGTGATAACATACAGGGTAGCAAAAAAGTAGATATTTTTTTAATGACGCACCCTGTATATTAACTCACCATTAAAAAGATCTTTAAAAAAGCTTTAAGAAAATAATACATTAAGTATATCGAACTTTATTACTTTCGAAATATCGCCATCGAAATCAGGTATTTGAGTAAGTTTAAAAGTACCCCATTTTGTAATAGGTCTACTTTATATTTAAGGGTTGTAAAGTACCTGTCAGAAGCTTTAAAATGTAGTGCCACAAGACCCCCAGTTGCCTTTTAATTTTTTTCGCAATATGGCGCCCAGCTGTCACTTTGACATTTAGAGCTGTCATTGATATGTAAAATTGCAGACCTTGGTCATAAAATATTGTTGTAAGTTACATGAAAATATACTAAATGGTTCAGAAGTTAGAAGGGGGCGACGGAGTTTAGGATCTAACTGTATAAAAACCTGCTCCTTTTTCAGCTTTATGTAAATCAGCTGTTTAAATCCCGAATTTGACAAAATATTAGTATCGGCCAGCGATTTTTTTGTTGCTAGAGTTAAAGTAAAAAATAAATTTATACAAGGTGTCCACTAACTCAACAGAAAAACTTTGGGGGTAAATATCCAATGAAAAATAAGAAAAAAAACTTTAATGTTAAAATTAAATTAAATTAAACTTAATATGCCCTTAACGGTTATCCAACTAAAGGGTTTTAAAATTTTGGGAAAATAATCGATTTTTTTATAACTTTTACACTAATTTAGATATTTAAAAGAAATTTTAAAAACGTTGTCCATGCATTAAACGCCATTCTTTCCAGGCCAGACTTTCAAAAATGTGTTTAGGTTAGAGAATTTTAGAGAATTAAGATCATTTTATTTAGTTTGTTAATTTATTTAAATAATTATAGTTAATAGTTCTTTCATCACTTTCGAAGGTTTCCGAAAACGCCCGAATTATCCATTGAGAACTTTTATGCCATCCTGTACTATGGAATTTTCGCGATATTTCTCCAAGATTCTAGATCATTCTTGACTCTTTCACCATATTATAAAAGGGCGACGGGAAACCTCCGATCAATTAGTATAGATTTGACTTTTGTACTATAAATTCGAGACATTGACAAGTGAAGATTTTGTCGTTGTTGTAACCATAGTTACGTTTTATCGTTAATAAAGGTATAAAAACGAAAGTACGTGTTTTTATACGAGGTGATTCAGAACAATACAATACATTTTTTACCGGTGTCGTTCGTAAAGGATCAACCGTACATTTTTATATAAAAAAATTGTACGCCACTGCATTTCCCTAAAAATGTTTTGTTAAATTTTCGTTTCGATTTAAAAAATTCATTTCTCGACTCTTCTTTTTTTATTTCATCTATAGTTTTCGCGTAAATAAATACAACTATTTTTTAAATTTAATTGTATATTATCTAAGAGCAGAAAAAACCGTGGCTACACCTTTATATTAATATTGTACTTTTTTTCTGGCGTGGGAGAGAAGCCTGGCAACCCTATTCCTCCCGTAGTTACGCCGGTGCATTGCCATCCCATATAAAATTTTTTGCCGGCCATGTACATTTAATTTACTGGCATTGCTAACACTCTTTAATGGCAAGGCATTGGCAAAAGGTATCAAAAAGACACGAAAGTGGGCAATTGGCCGTTATTGGGCCACGTGTTGCAGATAAAGTGATGGCATAAATATATTACCTCCTTTTGTACCATTTGTGGCCATAGATGCAGCATTTGTGACCAGTGGTAATATTATGTGCTATTTAACGAAATACCATAAATATTTTTACAATTTAATAATAAAATATCAATTTGTTTTTAATTTGCCTTAACAAAATACAATACAAAGGCATTCAAACCCATAAAAAAGAATAATTATAAAAAATGTGTCCTAAGTTAAATAATTATTTTTTTTAGCAAATACAAAAGAGATAAAATAAACCTGTTCATTCAAATCTGTTCATTCTCTGTTTTAATTTTCAAAACAAACCTGGGGATGGAAGTTAGTCATAGGTAACTTAATTCGTTTTGGATATACAGTGTGTTTATCACATTCTGTCAATTTGGACAGCCAGTTATAACTTTCTTGTTGTTGAAATAGGATGTAAGTGGTAAACTTTTACGTAGAATTCAGTGGCGCACCTACATTTTTTCCATTAACTGTTTTTAAAGTTATAACCTAAATCTTTTATTTTTTAAATGAAATACCCTGTTTAATAAATCACCACTAAAAAACAATTTAAAGAGTTTTAAGAAAGTATCCCATTTGATATATGTTTTCTTAATAGTATCAAAAATTTAAGCATACTATACCCAATTTGTAACGGTAGTTTTCCTCGGTTTTGGAAAACCACAGTTCTTTGCGCGTTTGCATTAATTATATTTGGGTATAAATAAACAAAATGGAATAAATGTACGGTCAATAAAATTATACAATCTTCAAATGTTGCCGGATTTAGACTCTACTTTATTGGTTTAATCGGAAACCAGATATGGGAAGATTTTTGTGTTGGCGCATGCGCAGTATGGATTTTAGAAATAACGGTGTATGGGATAAATATGGAACTAAAATTAATCGTGTTGATTCAAAAATTTTACTTAAACAGTTAAAATATACGGTACTTAAAGTTCTTACCTACAAATTTGGTGAGAGCGACCCCAAATTATTCGGAAAAGAGGTCTCGGGTCAAATTTTAGTTTGCGCATGCGCAATACGATTTCTACGCAAAGTGGTTTTTTAAGCTCGCCTCTATCTGGAATAACTAGATTTACGGTCAAATTTAAAATATGGACAGTTGGCAGTATTTCCCAAGATATACAAATGTCGTGGTTAAAATTGTTAAAGTTTTGATTAACGACCCCAAATTAGTTGGAAAAGAGGTATAACTTAAATTGTTATTTCTCGCATGCGCAACGCTTGGTAAAAAGATGTTAAATTCTTTTTAAAATCCCTAAAACCACATTTTTTATGCCTTATAACAAAAAGATAAAATTGCCTAGCCAAATTGACAAAACTGGGTAAAAAACAAATTATTTTTGATACAAAATTTAGGTAAGTACTCTGGTTTCTCTATATAGGTCAATATTCGTGTTTAGAATTTCATCTCTTTTTTATTAAAAATAATTAATCTTATCTTCGTTACCTTCCGAACTAAAAATATTTTGCTAACTTTTATTTTCATTACTAATCCTTGTTTGCCCTAAGCAATAATTTTTCCAGTTTATTCAAATAGGTTAAGAATCACCCTGTATACGTGTGAATCATCCGCCATATTAATGAATCAATAAGTACTGTCCCAGATGGATTTCATATGCTCCAAAATAGTACTTCTATAATTTTGCTGTTCCATTTGTGGCCATGGCCTTTTTTTTTTTTTTGGGTTATTTTTGGTAAATTTATTTAATTTTTACTTTCTAGTAGGTTACTTAAGTAAAACATAATAACAATATTTAAAGAATTCTATGACTTTTAACAAAAATAAAAAAATTACTTTCCACTGTTTTCTGCAGATTTACCATTTTATAAAAAATAAAAAAATAAAAAGAAAGTTTCCCTTTTTCCTTTAATTTGTATTAAAGTAAGATTAAATACCTACCTAACTACGATTTAAATTTAATGGACAAAGTGTATCAGTAGGTATAATTTCTAATATCGAATTTCACATACAAAACACCATATTATCAGATTTTAGCCATTTTGCAAAGCAATAAAATGGTTTTTATTTCTTAAAACGAAAACCGTTAGTTTGTGACAAAGAGAATAGACAAGGATAGAGGATCAATCGCCGTTTCGAAAAGTGGCACAATTTGAAGAAAGGGTCTGCGGGATGGCAGGGCATGCGCATACGCACTCCCAATGTCAAAATCGGCGGTATATTCAAAAACATTGATTTATTGAGTAAATATACATAAAACATTAATAAAAAGTGTAAAATGTGGTTTATACTGAAATTTATTAATATTTTAATGACTAACTATTGGTAATTTAGTGCTAATGGTGTATTAAAATCTATTTGGTAGAAGACTATTTTTTTCTTAGATTGGAATAGGTTAATGGGGAAAAATGTATAGGTATAAATTTTAGGGAAATGAGAACTGAAAATAAAAATCTAAATAGAATCATTTCTTAAAAACTAAACTTTTATTGCGAGATTACTTATTTAGCATAAAAAATGGTACTAAATGTAAAAGAAGTGTATAATTTTAAGAAATATATGAAAATAGCATGCTCAAACTTACCAAATATAAAAAATTTTAGATTTATGTTGATCCTATTTAGTTGAAAGGTATTATAGTCTATAAGTTAATATTACCTACTTATACTAAGAAAAGCGTAGCAGGATTTCAGTTTCCATAGGCCACTGTGCTTGGTCCATTTTATTCGATATCTACATACTTGTTTTTTTAGATATGAGGAAGCAGATAAGATTGTAGGTTTTAATTAACAATGAAAATTTAAGTTTTCACATTACTGGATACTTATTTTGAAATAAAATACTTTTGTAATAGAAGCTCAAAAATGCTCGTTATTGCAGAAAAAAATCCTAATCCTAAACATTTTTTTCCACAAATTTTCACTATTGACAAAAATAAGTGTACTTTCCTCTTAATATAAATTTATATTTTTTATTATCTTTCATATACCTACCACTGAAAACAATTAATATTAAATGGTTAAATTTTTTCGTAAAATTAATAGTAAGTTTGCCTTAACTGGGTCAGTTATTAAGTTTTTTAAGTGTTTAGGCTTTAGGCCTTCTTATTTTTTCACTTTAGTATAATTTTTATCACAATTAATACTTTTTAAACTGATCATTTGTCTGTCTTTTACAGTTCAAGCAATTTTTAAAATAGAGAGTGACGCACACAGAAATCTTCTATTGGTTCATTGTGCTTTTACCTCCAGCAAGATATTAATTAAATATGTTTTACGGATGTATATAAAATAATAATGTATATAATGTTTTGTTACATAAATAAATCCTATATAAAGTGTTAATTTGTTTTTATTCAAAAAAAAACAACGTAAATAATTTAGAAAATAATTTATTAAAAAAACCCATAAATTTCCACAAATTTTGTTTCAATAATTTATATCTATAACACAGGTCACACGTAAAATCAAACCGAATAAAACACAAAACAAATATACAGCCACAACAATCACAAAACATCAACCATATTGAACATGTGAAAGTCAAGAGTTTTGACATTTATAACAGCCAATCGCAAGCCGGAAAAACAACCTCCCATGTGCATGACGAGTAATCCCGCTGTGTTAAGTTAACCATCAAACCGGTGAAAGTTTGCAAGATATATTTGGCTGATAGTATTGATTCAGACACAAAAATGTTACGTAAAAAGTGCGTACTGAAACAAAAAAATTATAAATAAATCCATACTTTTAACCAAACACGTCCTTTTTACCAACGTTAAGCAAAAATAAAATAAAACTTTGACGAGCTCTTTTGGTCGCTGAACACAATCACAAGTCGCAGGTGTGTGCCATTTCTTAATTGGTGGGGGTAAATCAACTGTATCTCTCCCCTCTCCATTCTCTTTGGTTTGTGACAATCTCTCGATCGGTAAAAACGTTAGGATAAAAGAATTTATTTTCGTAAATCTTTACAGCCTGTATCTCGAAAGCGAAGCATTTTCGGGCATAATTTCAATAAAAATCCTATTTTCTTACATTCTATATGAAAGGAAATTACCAAGTTAAAATTACCCTGTATTATAACTAAGATTTGATGCTTTTAAACAATTTTCTTTTTGTAATCTTTTGTTATCTCAAAAAGAACTGTAAATAATTAATAAATATTTGGATTTTAAAAAGGAGGGTTTAATAGTTTCGTTAGCAAGTCGTGCCACGGATTTGTTTAAAATGAGTTTTATTTTTTTACCATACAAACTAAATAAAGATATGGCAAATATTTACCTTCTAACCTTTTGTTTTCCGGTTTTGTGTTCTTAAATATTTGTGATTGTTAGTATAATTTCAAACCAATAACCTTAAATATAAAACATGCGTTAAAATTTTAAAAACATTTTTCATGAAAATTCAGGAAACTTAAACGATATTAAAAATCTATTTTTAGTGTTGTAAGGTATGCACAGGTTTCAAATTTTATTTGGTTTAGAAAAACAAAAAGTAACCATAAAAACTAAGTTGCTTATTATTTTTCGTACTTATAAAATACTTAAATTTATGAGTGTTGGCAAAACCAAAAATTATTTATTTTTAAACTTTATAGGATTAATATTATATTACATAACTATTTATTAGTATCATAACGGGTAGATTTTAAATTTTACTGCGTTTTTAACAACCATTATTATACAGGGTGTCTCTAAAAGTTCCCGAAAAAATGGTACCACCTGAGGCTAAAATATGACGATTTAACTTGTTTAAAACTGGTTTTGGTTTTTACAAATAATTTTAGTAATAATAGGTATTTCAACTTTATTGAGTACGACACCTGCTGTATCTTGCGCAAACTAATTACAAAATACATTTTAAGCCACTTTTTATGTACCTTTTAAATAAACATATTTTAAACAAAAAATATATAAGGAGCTCCAATTTAAAAAAATAAAAATAAAAAAAAATTAATAAGGAAAGTTAAAACAAACCTATGTCCTTATGACATTTTAAAATACAGAGTTAAAAAAATAGCTAATTTTTTTAACTCTGTATTACATTGACATACATGACCATGTATTTTAAAACTTCAGACATTCAGAACATTGGTGATTTTATCTTTTTTTTATAAAAACCAAGATATTTTTAAAAAATTTTGTGGATGTCCCCTTTACATCAGAAGAATTTTTTTGGTTAATAGGAAAAAATCCAGGGTAATATTTTTAAGAAGAAAATGATACGCCACTGCATTTGTCTAAAATAAAAAAATGTAAAAATTTTCCATTAAGTTTAGAACAAATTTAATTTTTGCTTTTTATTGGATGAACGGTTTTCGCGTAAATAAATAAAAACCATTTTTCGGCATTGTCAAATCCTCATCAATTTAAAGAATAAATTATAAAGGTGATTTTTCACTGCGGAATTTTATAAAACGATACAAAATGACCATGCCAAAACATTGTTTTTTTTTAAAGAGATAAAAATGCAGTTTCGTACCAATTTTTTCTAAAAAAATATGTACCCTTAACCCCTCATGGACGACACTGGTAAAAAAATTTTCTTGTATGCCAAGAAATGTCTTCTAGAGAAAAGGGGCCACAAATTTTTTGAAATGGTATAAAAGTTATTATAAAAAAAGCAATATTCTTTTCAAACTTTTAATATCCTCTAGTCCAAAAACGAAGATGTTTAGAACATATTATGTTTATATGAAATGTGTTTCCTAATTTGCATTATAAAATAGTTTGTCGGTTAAGGTACTGGACACTCTGTATTTTAGAGTGAAAATTTTAAAATGACTGCTAAGCATTATCTTGGAAAAAAATGGAAAGGGGTCTTGTGGCACATCATTTTAAAGCTCCTGGCAAGTACTTTATGACCCGAAAATATTAACTCCATACTTTTACCTACTAAGAAAAGTGGTAATAATAACCCGAGTACCTAAGTTGGATGGCCATATTGTCGAAGCTAATAAAGTTAGATATAATTGTGGTATTTTCTTGAAACTCTTTTATTAATTTTTTAATGGTAATATTATAATACAGCTTTAAAGAAATATACGGTATATCTCACCGATGGATTACAATAGGACAAATGGATCAAATGTTGACAAAATGTTTAAAAAAGTCGTGCATGGCAACTGCTTTTGCTTCTTAAAAAAACAAGATTTACGTTAAGAAATTTGTTTTGTACAGGGGCTCCAAAAACAACAAAAACGTGAAAATGGACCAGGACAAAACTATCTTTATTTTTACTTATTTAGGTCTAAAATGATATCCCCCTTTAAATTTTTTATTATTTTTTAAATGATGCCCAGCAGCAATCTTAAATTTTTCATACTATGTCAATTCAATTATTCTAATATAGTACTTATGAACACATTGATTTCATTCCCAAATTAAATGGATTAGAAATTTCATTTTTTGAAAAAAATCATTCTTAATAAACGTTTTTACTTAAAAAATAAGATTTACGAAGAAAAGGGGAAGAAAGGTTTTGTATACTGAGTTTGCAAAAATTTTAAAAAGATAGTTCTTTTTTAAATATTTTTTTCTTTATTTTTAATTTTTAAGCAAAATAATAATTTAATTATTTGTCTTAATTATTGGTTTAAATGGCATTAGTAAGTAAAATGAAGACATTATCAATTACTTTTTAATGGGGGTATAATTTTTTATAAAAATAAATTTAAGTTAGGTATTTTAAATTTGTTTATTAAAATAAAGCTAAAGAAAGTTTTTAAATTACAGCAAATAATAATTTAATAATTTGCTATTGAAATACTTTTAACTCTGTCTTTTCCAGCTGTAAACAAATAAACTTTATAATATTTTTAAAAACTTTATTTCAAATATATTTCCTTAATGATATTTTGCTTAAAAATGCCAAATAAAGGTAGTTTACTCTCAGCAAAAAATCGTGTTTTAAAAGTTTTTGTATACAAAATTATCATTTTCGGTAGCAGCCTTATAAGGCTATGTCTACCTTACCGCTCTACCGTACCCTATACATTTTGTATTAACTACTCAACCTCATTCTTCTTCTTTGATTTTAGCTGATTTGTATTGATTATTTTATTTTATTGTTCTGTCAATGTAACTGTTGGTTTTAAATAGTTAGGTGAGTTTTGTTATTTTATTGTTATTTATTTCTCTGTGTAACGGGTTTTATACATTATTTTAGGTCTGATGATGCCGGAGACGGCTGAAACATGTCACCTTTTAATATATATTTGACAAATTTGAGACTCTGACTTTGTTCCTTAAATTGTAGTTAAATCTATGTTGAGTCTCTTTGAGAAAATGGACAGATTCTTGAGTATAAGTGGTATATTATTGGATTCGTATATACATTATTTTTGCCTTTAGAAAATAATAATTAAAGTACTATACTGATGATAAAATAAACAGGATGTTTCATAAAAAAAACTTTGTGTTATAACTTTAAATTAAGTACGATTTTTTTCTCTGATATCAAGCTGGTTACAAGCCAAATTGGCAAAATTAAAAAAATACTTCGTGTCTTCAAGTCGAATTTAGTTTGCCATAATTTACTTGCACCATTGAATGTGCGTTAAAAACTGAAAAAAAGATTGTTCAATTAGATTTGTTCTGTCTCTTTTAGTTTTAGCTATACCCTGCAAGGTCCACCAAGAGGCACCATCATGTACACTCTAAATAGCGCATGGTTACTGGAAAAGGTAAAATATACCAAAATAGGTTTTAACACATTGTTAAATTTTGCCACAGCCTTAAAAATAAAAAAAGAAACATTTTGTTACATTTCATTAAAAAAATTAGGTATAGCTTTCATAAGTAAAAAAAGAGCAACATTTACCAGGATGGACGGGACATGAAGATTTGGTTAGGAAGAAAAGATCTCTTCTGGAAGTAAGGTTGTTCTACCTAAACATTCTAGGAATGAAGGAAAAAGGTAAGAGGTTGGTAATTCAATTAATCCCACATTGAGGTTTAGTCAGTTTTGTTTAATAGGATTTTTAAAGTTGTGCTGACAATTTTTCATTTATTTTTTGTTAAATTTACCTATAAAGTCAGTATTTTACGCGGTTGCAGAGAGCAAAAATCTAAAAGTTAAATATAGGAGCCACACCAAATATATACCAGATTAGGCTTTTGGCCTCAAAGCCGCGTACAGATGTTTATAATGCAACGTGCAACGCAACATGCAACGTACCATGCAATGCAACAAAGGTAAATATTGATGCTCAGAATCATACCTTTTAGGTACGGTTTTAAGCATCGCGGCACACTGCAAACTACCGACGCAAGAGCCATAGCTATTTACATTACCAGCAACGCTACTCGTTACTCCTCAAGGCGAAAGAGAAATAAGTATAACGTTCTGGCGCTTGCGCCGGCGGTTAGTTGCCTGTCGCAACTTTTGAAATCATACTTTTACGCCCAAACCATTTAAACCAGCGCAGCTTGTTGCGTTGGATGTTGTAATACACTCGTCTGTACGCGGCACACAAAATTTTGAAATTTTCGAAAATATTCCGAAAAAAAATAATTTATTATTATTAATCTATTTTTTTCCTAAAAACAAAGTAAGTCTTGTATTTAAACTACCGAATAATGTCAAATAAAGACATATTACAAATTCCTTAATAGGTGACAGCAGATAAATATATTTTTTAATAAAATAAATTTTCCCATCTCGCACGTTATAATTTACATTTCACACACACCAGTCTATTAAAATTTATATATTTTAAGGTCCTTTTGTAAGTCACTCTTTAATTTTGGTTAACAAGAACGATGGGGGTAGTCTATTTCCACCACATTAATTATTTTTAAAAAGTACAAAACTATTAAAAAGTGTATTTTTATAATAGCAATATTTTTGTAGAATTTCTATATTCTAGCGCTTTAGTTTTTAAGATAAAAAATAAAAACTTTATTTTTTCCATTTTTGTACCGCTATATCTTCCTAAGGGTTGACTTTTGACCCTACGTTTATAAAGCAAACTACACCTTATTTTAAACAATTAATTTATTTCTAAAATTTTCCGCTTTTGTTTAGAAACACCCAGTACTTATAAGATAAAGAAAAGAACAAAGGTGCAAATACGAATACACGGTGGTACAAAGTTATAATTTAGGTTAAAAACAACCTTTTAAATTATTTTATTTGGTAAAAGATACTTAATATTGGCAACTATTAGGAAATTTTTGTATTTTATTAGGTATATTGTAAATTTTTTAAATAACCAAAGACTTACCCACGCAGTGTTCCTGATTTGGTAGAGTTTCCGCTTTACTACAAGGCACTTACAGTAAAATCTTGAAAGTCAAAAAATATCTAAACAATAAACATCTGCTGTAAAATTATCATAAAAATTATCCATAAGAAAGTTGTCTTTTAACACAAAGTCCAAAGCTGGAAGAGGTACATAACCATCAGGACAAAATTTTCCATTGAGATATTTTAGATTCGTATCACTCTCAATTCAATCAATCAATCAATCAATAAATTTATTTTTTAGTTAAAAAGTACATACAAAAAAAAAAGTACAATAACTGAAAAACACGTCAATAATTATAAAAAAGTTACAAAATATAGTTACAAAAGGAAACAAACAGGCTATACATTGTAGCATATAAATAAATAAAAAAACATATTGACTTAGTATCTGTTAACAAAAAAATAAAAATAAAATATATATAATATTAGTGTCTAAAACAACACAAAAAAATAGTACAGAAAACACCAGGACACTTAAAAAATCTAAACTAAAAATTACGTCACAATGGAAATAAAGGTATATGCACACATCCATACACCCTGGTACAAATTAATACACATCACATAATAATATATTGGTAAACCTTTCATTTCTGACTATTGGTGGCAAAAACAATAATTAAATTTTATCCTACAAAAATTCTTCCAGCGAATAACAATTTTTTCAATTAAAAAACGCTTTAATCGTCGCTTAAATATTTTTATATTGGAAGAATTCTTAACATCAGCCGTCATTGCGTTAAAAAATCTATATCCGTTGTACATGATGTTTCTCTGATAGAACGCTGTTCGATGCTGTTCAGGTAGTAATAAAGTACGTGCTCGCGTATGATAGCCATGATTTGGGCAAGAGGCTTGAAACGCCGATAGCCTTACATAAACATATGAAAAAATTTCCAAAATGTAAACCCCCGCAACAGTCAATATGCCAAGGGTTCGAAAGGTGTCCCGACAAGACTCCCGCCCAGTCAAGCCTGCAAGTATCCTTACAGCGTACTTCTGTATCAGAAAAACACGATGCACCCCCGAACTTGCCCTTCAATTTAATATGCCATACCGAATGGAGGAGTGAATATTGGCATAATACAAACTCAAGAGAATATCTCTGCTGCAATGACAAAACATGAAACGCAGGGCGTAACAGTTCCGGCGTAGTTTTGTACATATAGTATTAATTTGACTATGCCACTGAAGCTTACTATAAAACACAATATCCAAAAGTGAACAGTCTTCAGAAGTGGTAACAGAAGCAGACGGATTATTCTCACATAGTGTTAAGGAGGACTGTGGCTGTTTAGAGCACGAAAAACCCACAGCCTTAGTTTTATTTGTATTTAAAGATACTTTATTTTTTTCCGACCAGTTTATAGCGCGTTGATATACATTCTCTGTAGTTGTCTTTAAAATATAAACATCTTTTTCAACTATTAGGACATTTGTGTCGTCAGCATAACATGAGGTTTTTACAGCTTGTGAAACATTATTAAGGTATTGTATGAGATCATTAGCGAAAATAACGTAAAGCAAAGGTCCGAGAACGGACCCTTGAGGAACCCCCAATTTTATGGAAGCCAGCTGACTTCTTTCCCCATTTACGGAGACTGATTGATAGCGTTCCGAAAGATATGAACTCATATAATCATAAAATTTTCCTCGCAATCCATATCTATACAATTTATGCAGAAGCAGTTGATGATTTACCATATCAAATGCTCGACTAAAATCAAGAAATAAACCTAAGACACATAAATTGTTATCAAGAGCATCAACAATATTAACCTGAAAGTCTGTCTGGGCTGTTTCGGTGCCTTTACTTGGCACAAAACCATGTTGTGCATCAAAAGTAAGTTATTGCTTTTAAAAAATTAAATAATTGATCCTTAAACGCCATTTCAAAAACCTTAGAGATACTAGGAATCAAGCTTATTCCTCGATAATTAGAATATATGTTAGTATCACTCCTGCTTATAAATCGGAATGACAGTCGCAACTTTGAGTTTTTGGGAAAAACTGCAGTACCTACTAAAAGACAGATTAATCAAGAAAGCCAAAGCATTGCTAAGCTGTAGCGCACATTGTTTTAACAAGTTATTAAAGATATTTTCATTACCCGTCGAATAAGAGTTTTTAAGCGGATTGATTAGAGATACTACTTCCATATTACAAATTGGCGACAAAAAAGTTTTTGAAAAAATGAAATAGTCTTGTCTAAAAAATCAAAGTCACTGACATCATCGGTACTGGTAAGAAAAAAATCATTAAAATTATTTTAACTTTTTCGTCAGATAATTTAATATCACCTTCAAAAATTTCGAAGCTTTGGTTAAAAGTATTCGTTTTTTGTAAAGTATTAATAATATTCCACATTGTTTTTGTCTTATTCCGAGCATTCCCTACTTTAAGATCATTAGATTGACTATAAAAATCTTTCAATTTTTCTCTATATCTTTTGATAAATGTCTGCTAATTTCTCGATAACGCCCATTTGTTTTCGCTAACTCTGAATATAAAGACACCTGATTTTTTAGTACTAAAAGCTGCGGGGAAAGTTTACGACTCTTTTGTTTAATTGTTTTAGGAGTGACACGCTCCACTGGAAAACAACACTCATAATAATACAACAAAACCCGCATAAATTCATCAAAAGCTTTATCAGAGCACGTCTGTCGGAAGAGACTATCCCAAGTCTCCTTACCCAAATTATAAACAAATGTTTTAATATTATCCTCAGAAAAATTTCTCCTATAAAGCGATTTGTTATTTCTAGTAGTCAGACTTTCACAAGATAAATCGAAGACAAGAAATATACCATAGTGATCGGAAAGTCCCAAGTTGACGACTTCCACTTCGTAATCCGTAGTCAAACCAACCAAAATATTATCAATACAAGTTCTACTTAAGCAGGACACTCTAGTTGGTTTATTTAAAATTACATTTAAATTGTAAGAATAAATTAAATCTAAAAAAGGGTTTTATTAGTACTAGAGACTAAAAAATTTAAGTTGTAATCGCCACCAACAACTACAGAATACTCACGCATACAGATTTTGTCTAAAATTTGGTTAAGTTGATTTAAAACAGCATTAAAACAGGCCGCTGGAGGTCTATATACTACCATCAGAAATAATTTTAATTTGTCCAACCTTATACAAGCGCACTCTATTATGCCTTCAATACATAAATCCTCTATTTCACATGTACGAAACTTGTAACAAAATTTATCATTTTTATAAATGGCATGCCGTGTTTTAAATATTTTCTGCAAAATGAATTAACAAGAGAAAATTTTTGTAGCTTAATTTCTTTCAATTTCTTTCAATTGATCTGGAGTTTGCCAGTGCTCAGTTAATAACAAAAAATCACATTCGTTTCTTTCAAGAGCTAAGTCTAAATCTAAAAATTCTTACTCTAGACATTGAATATTTTGTAACAAAATATTTCCACTTTGAATAAAAAAATCATGATATATGATTTCTGATGTTTGATTTAAGGAATCATTAACACACTTTTCATTTAATATCAGTTCATTAAGTCCACAAATTTTTTTAAAATATAGTGTTTTATTGATAAAAACATAGTTTCGTTTGATGTTATTGTTTTGGTCCCTTCAATTAAGGGATGACCTATTTCCTCACTTAAATATAACTGAAAAAACACCGCACCAAAAACTAAGAGTACTTTAGGTAGTTCCGACATTTTGTTCTGGAATAAATAAAAGTTTTTAGCCGATAATAATTTTAGAAATAAAACGCGTACACTTCACATCTGGTTTTCTACTTGCCAGAGCCTAATGCGACAAAAGTTAAATGTAATGAACTTAATGTAGATTAACTACGCGGTAATATAAAGTAATTTTATTTATTAGGATGGTTTGGTAAGCTAACAGTGTTCATGTAAGAAAAAACTAGGAGTGTGTATATCAAAAAATGTTGTTTACAGACAAATATAATTGCATTTTAAAAGCTACATTAAGAGTAGCAGTGGTGGCGAAATCCGCGTATACAAAATGCCTAAAACCTAATAGTACCTTGGCAGTAATAAAATGAACTTCATGATAAGAGCCCTTTTAAAACCTTTTAGGGAGGTTCCTTCCCGAGTCTACCATGAATATTCATACCGCCATAATATGAAAGCGGCGCTTTACCTTAGCCTGTCATTGTCAAATATTTCGGGTGTCGGACTGGGCGAACGCGTCACTTTTTTATTGGACAAGTTTACCACAATGCTATATTCTATATGCTATTTTTTAACATTGTATTAAAAATGATTAGAATTTCAGTCCTGAAACCATAAGGCTCAAACACATGTTTTGGGTATCGGACTAGGCAGGTTTCCTGACTGCAACCCTTACGATTTTTCGCACAATATTACATGTAAAATATTATTTTCCATTTTTGAAAATAATACTTCGCTTTTGGTCATTTTTCACAACTTACAACGTTTCCTGTAAATTACCGACTATAAGGTAAAAATTTGCATTTTTTAATATAAATTTAATTTAAAATTTATTAAAAATCAATAATTTATTTCTCCATTTGTAACACTTTAGCCTGGAAGGCATATCTTTTAAAAGTAGTAATTTTTAATTAGCAAACAATTCTTAAAAAGTTGATTAAAATAAATTTATAAAAAAATTTATTCTTTGTTTAACTCGTTAAATTTAAATTATTATTATTCCAAGACTTTTATTCCTTGACCGACAAACAATTAAGTCATGTTTACTTATTAAGCCTTTCCTGCATTAAAAAAAAAAATTAAGAACATAGTTCCACCTTAAGATAGCGCATCGCTAAAAATGCTGATTGTGGTAGTTTATTTAATGTGACTACATTTCGTTTTCAAAATATAAAACATACCTATATTATATGTCCATATAATAATTCATATAACATACGGTGTTTTTCCTAGGACGGCAGTATTTCTCTTAAATATAAAAAGTTTAATTTGCTGGTAGCAAAAACCCTGACGAAACGTACAAATGTCGAATAAATAATGCCTAATGGTCCTTTCCCCAAAACTAGGTTTATTTAGAGGAAAGCAGAAAGCCAATATCAATTAAGTAAACAAATCAAACAATACGACACTAAACCGGAAGTAAAAAATAGAATATTTGGTGTTGTCTAATTTATTAAGTGCTGAGAGTAACAGTGGCGGCGTAGCGTAAGTTGGCACTCAGGGCGGTTTTTTGTAGGACACCCCTACATAAAACAACAAATAATACCTAACGTGTTTAGAAAACTTTATTTTGCTAAAAAAATTAATTACATTTTCAAAATATACTTTCCTGTCCTTTTCAATAGATAATATATAAAGATTGGTTAGTGGGGATTGTCCATAGATATCTCACATTTAGATACACAGAGCCTAGTTGCCTTTTGCGGATTTTTACGACCTCCCGCAGTAAACAGACTTGAGGCCCACACATGTTTGTTTAAATATTAAATGTTCAGATTCTAAACTTGTAGGTAAAATGTCCATTTTTCTCTAATAGAATAAAACACCGTCAACTTTGGTTTAACTAGATTTTATCCATATTTTTAAGTTTTAACGAATATAGAAACTATATAAAGACCGTTCTTTAATGAGTAAATATTTTTCTTGACTGATCCTGGTGCGTCAAAGTTTATAGAAAAATAATATTGTATTCACTTGTCTTTTTAGTAATTAAAAAATGTTAATTATTTCCTAAAGTTCAAAGGAATAATTTTCTTTTTGAACTTTTGTTCCTTATATCTATTATTATTATTATAGGATATAATATTAGTATGCAGACTAACAATAAAGTAGGTAAGGTGACCATTTAGTTATGGATGTTTTTGCAAGTGATTTTTCTGTGCGAATAAGTTATTCTTGTTACCCCTTGGTGCTTGGCATCAGGAACAGATAGCTCCCTGCCTTTACGCCGTTACTGGAGAGTAAAGTAAGTTTTAAAAATAATTTCAAATATAAATAAAAAAATAATAATTAAAAACTCTACATAAAGACAAAAATACATTAAAACAACTTACATAAGATGTAAATTCGAATATTGTATCCAAAATGTATTACAGTGTTTTTGCTTTTGTTAAAAAAGTAGTAACAACCAAATTTTAATACAATCATTTTGGAATGATCTTCTTACTTCTTACTAAACCATAAAATACAGTAACATTCGGTAAGAGATTCAGGGTTGGTTATTTATATTATTCCGTTATAATTAAAATACGAGTTTATTAAGTTTAAAACCATTGCACTTATTTAAAAAAAAATAAAGTTATTAATGGTGGTTCAAAGACGAAACGTTCGGTCCTAAATTTGGTGCCATCAGAACAGAAAAAGTGGCAATGATGATGTATCGTTAGTTTTAAAATATTCCTTAAAATATACCAAGAAAAAAATTAAACGGTTTCGTAATTTTTGCGTATTTTTTCCGGATAACTCCGAAAAGGGTGCAAATTTTCAAATTTTCAAAACAAAAGATTGTTCAGCATAAAAAAGCGCAACTTTGCCCCAATTTAACCCACCTTGTATTTCTTTCCGTACCCTAAATCCTAATGGTTTTCTTTGAATTTATAACACCCTGTATATAGTTATCTGTTACTTAAATGTTAAAATATTTAAAATTATTAATGGCATTGCGGAATTTTTTAGAACTTTAAACTTAAAACTTTTTAAAACAAATCGCCGCCAATGCAGTTTAAAGTGACTTGCTTTAACTAAGGAATCGTTACCCTTATCTGTTATGTCTATATTTAAAAAGATTAATTTTTACATTCGTAAAATCACTTTATTTTTTATAGATCACGTACATTAAATAGTAAATTAAAATCTATTAATAAATTAATAATAAAAAAACGTTTTAAATATTTTTAATCCAATAAAAAAGCCGATTAAAAAAGTATTTATCAAGAACCAGATATCGGTATTTTACCAAACTCATTGTGTTTATTACTCATTAATTTTTTAAAAGGAAATATTTTAGAATTTCAATATTTTTTACCAATATAATTTTCGACAGTTTTTAGGGTATTTTGACAGTTTACTGTTATTTTTAGCAGATGCCATTTTTATAGACCAATAGCCCGTGAGCGGCAGACCTTCATCATATTGTAAAATCTGAAAGTTTTCAGCGCATTCTCCCAACAAAGGTAGAAGGGATGGGAGACTATGAAGTTTTACTCATAGTGGCTTTGGCAAGAACCAGGAATCAAAGGTTGATAAATTTAAATTTAACTTTTAGTCATTCTGTAAAAGCTAAATTTTATATTGTATTATTTGGGTACCTATTAGAAGATACTTTCTTAGTCGCCAGACAGTATTGACAGTTCCAACTCTTGTTTCACCCTCTTTGCAGACAAACATTGTAAGGTGACCCCATGATCCAGGGAAGTCCAATATTTCTGTTATTTAACAAGATATACTAAAAAGTCCTATATAACATTTTTAGGCTTTCCAAATAGGCATGTCCTACAAACATTTCTATGTATACAAAGTGACCCCAGTGTTTTAATTTTAAATTATTTTTTGCAACGCTCTGTATACATTAAAATATTTTTATGACATGCCTATTTAGAACCCCTGCAACTCTTATGTGACCGTCAAAAATGTTGAACCATATAGCAAACTTTTTATTTTCAATTTCACAAAAAAATCTTGATAAAAATCTATGCATACAGCGAAACTCACAAAACACTTATCAAAATTTAAATAAAACATAGCGTATACGAGGTAGATGCAAATCAACAAATATGACACAAGAGAAAACTACCATTATTTTTGAACTTAAAGAAAATTAATTTTTGAAAAACTTGTTTAGAATTAAAAGTTATGTCATATTGTAAAGTCCTATTAAAAAGTGGAAGAAAAACTTATTTTTCCTACTTACCCCGTATAGAGATTAGATCAAACTGAATTTTCTGCCGTAAATTATCCCTGTTACCCTTACATTTCGTAAAAATGTCGAAGATTTGTTATTCTTAAAGCATTGAAGTACATTTAGATCAATTCAAAAGACGAATGATTTTTTATGCTTTTTGTAGTTTAATAAGGCCAAAACTTAATAGCCCCTTTAGATTTATGTTCCACGTCATTTTTGCCTTATAAAAACAGCTTAACTTTTAAAAATATACATTTATTTACATGATTTTTTATTACAAGGTTTAAAAGTAAAACTTTTTTGGAATTATGGTAATGAGCAAAAAGTTAATACAATTAAAAAAATATATTTTAGGCTTTGTCCACATAAATATGAAAAATGATAATAAATTTAAAAATGGGAAGATGTTTATTATAAGGCAAAAATGATGTGGCCCCTTAATCTAAAGAGGGTTTTAAGTTTTGACCTTATCGAACCACAAAAAGCAAAAATTACGTTTGTTTTTTGAATTGATTAAACTCTACTTAAATGCTTTAAGAATAACAAAGCTTAAGCTTATTTAGATTTTGATTAGTGTTTTGTGAAGTTTTAAAAAATGACAAAAATTAGTTTCATTTAATTAACCTTTGGTACCTGGTACCTGCCAAAGGCACTATGAGTTCAACTTTATAGTCTTCCATCGCTACTACCAATGTTAAGAGCATGCGCTGACAAACTTTTAGTTTTTACAAAATGACGGAAAACTGCCGCTTACGGGCTCTTACTCTATTAACCAGTACCACCTTTTTTTGACCAGAAAATTTTGTTAAGCGTATTAAATATTGGACATTATTTTATATGTTTTGCATTTGGCAAAGTCCACTATTAAACCTAAGTAACTATAAGAAAGTACCTTACTCTTATATACTGTTATGTTTTATACCAGTTATACCTTAAAAGATTTCTGTTGATTGAATATTTTTAGTAAGAATACTATGTCGATCAAAACGATTTGTGATTATAAAGGATCAGATTCATTTTTTGAAACTATATATATTTTTTAATAATTACTTAAAGTTTAATTATTTAAAACTATGTTTGCTATTCTAAGGCTTTGGGTTAAAGACCTAAAAATACAAAGAAAAATGATAAGGAAATCCTAAAGAAAACCCAATGTTTCAGTTCTATATCAAATGTAACATTCTGTGAGTACAATGCACTAAGAAAGTTGTGACTTTGAAAAGAAACACACATTTTTTGACCCCATGATCCAGGGAAGTCCAATATTTCTGTTATTTAACAAGATATACTAAAAAGTCCTATATAACATTTTTAGACTTTCCAAATAGGCATGTCCTACAAACATTTCCATGTATACAAAGTGACCCCAGTGTTTTTAATTTTAAATTATTTTTTGCAACGCTCTGTATACATTAAAATATTTTATATTATATATTATACACATTTTTTGAAACAATTATTAAAAAAAAAAACCTTAACTATTCCTCCAGGCAAGTAAACCAGTTTGGGTATTTTCTTTGTTTAGCGCACTATTTTATTTAAAAAAATTATTTAATTTAAATGCTTTTACACTTTATTTTAATGCAAGTTATCTTTAAAACTGTTTTTGGTTAGGTAAAAATCGGAAAGCCTTTAATATGATTAAGAGCGACTGACATCAAATATTTATACTTTAATGGAGATGGCATTAATTTTGCCAGAAAATAAATTAGAGGGCAATAAAATAGCTATAAAAGAGTGTTTGCACTATACTTTTAACGAGATAAACCAATCGTGTACGAGAGAGTGTCTTAAATTATTCTAATAAAATTACGCTTGTGGCTTGTGTATTTCAAAGTCTACAGACTGTCTATGGATAGACATATAGACCAAAAATTTCATTTTTCGAAAAAAGTCAATGTTCAGAAAAAGTTTTGCTTGTAAAAAATGTTTTACGAAGAAAAAATGTTGATTTTGTATACAGAGTACGCAAAAACTTCAAAAACCTAATTTTTCTCAAGAGTAAACCACTTTTATTTTTTATTTTTTGCAAAATATTATTTTGAAGATGTTGTAGTTATCTAAAATTAATTATTTTAAATTTTTATGACAAAATGGCCTAAAAAGTCTTATAAGTTGCTTTTTAAACACCCGCATCCCCCAAATTCCTACACAACACAATTTTTTAGCTTTAAACGAATGTAATCAAGGCGTTTTCACAGAATTATGGAGTTTAATACAAATTTGTTTTATTATTTATATTGATTACAAACATTATTCTAAATAGATTTCCCCAGTGACATTTTACTTAAAAAATAAAGATAGTTTACTCTGGAAAAAATCAGCTTATTTAAGTTTTTGTAAACCTTGTATAAAAATTACCAATATCTCTTCTTCAATCATATTTTTTTACAAGCAAAATTTTTTACAAAGAATGACTTTTTAAGAAAGCTTAAATTTTTGGTCCATCTGTCCACTTGTAAACAACAATAATTGTAAACCTCATCCGTGGACAGTTTGTATAGAGTGAGGTTCTAAAGTCCGTCGCCTCCTTCTAACTTTTGAACTGTTTGGTATATTTTCGTGAAACTTGAAACAATATTTTATGGCCAAGGTCTGCAATTTTTTATACATCAATGACAGCTCTAAATGTCAAGGTGACAGCTTGGCGCAATATTGCGAAAAAATAACAGGAAAGAGGAATCTTGTGGCACATCATTTTAAAGCTTCTGACAAGTACTTTACAACCCTAGAATATAAAATCAATACCTTTACCTACTACAAAATGGCGGCACTTTAAAATTACCTAAATACCTGATTTGGATGGCCATATTTCGCAAGTAATTAAGTTAGATGTACCTAATATGGTATTTTCTTAAAGCTCTTTTAAACATCTTTTGAATGGTGATACTGGTGATACTGGTGATAACATACAGGGTAGCAAAAAGTAGATATTTTTTAATGACGCACCCTGTATATTAACTTACCATTAAAAAGATCTTTAAAAAAGCTTTATACATTAAGTATATCGAACTTTATTACTTTCGGAAATATCGCCATCGAAATCAGGTATTTGAGTAAGTTTAAAAGTACCCCATTTTGTAATAGGTCTACTTTATATTTTAGGGTTGTAAAGTACCTGTCAGAAGCTTTAAAATGTAGTGCCACAAGACCCCAGTTGCCTTTTAATTTTTTTCGCAATATGGCGCCCAGCTGTCACTTTGACATTTAGAGCTGTCATTGATATGTAAAAATTGCAGACCTTGGTCATAAAATATTGTTGTAAGTTTCATGAAAATATACTAAATGGTTCAGAAGTTAGAAGGGGGCGACGGAGTTTAGGATCTCACTGTATAAAAACCTGCTCCTTTTTCAGCTTTATGTAAATCAGCTGTTTTTAAATCCCGAATTTGACAAAATATTAGTATCGGCCAGCGATTTTTTTGTTGCTAGAGTTAAAGTAAAAAATAAATTTATACAAGGTGTCCACTAACTCAACAGAAAAACTTTAGGGGTAAATATCCAATGAAAAATAAGAAAAAAAACTTTAATGTCAAAATTAAATTAAATTAAACTTTATATGCCCTAAACGGTTATCCAACTAAAGGGTTTTAAAATTTTGGGAAAATAATCGATTTTTTTATAACTTTTACACTAATTTAGATATTTAAAAGAAATTTTAAAAACGTTGTCCATGCATTAAACGCCATTCTTTCCAGGCCAGACTTTCAAAAATGTGTTTAGGTTAGAGAATTTTAGAGAGTTAAGATCATTTTATTTAGTTTGTTAATTTATTTAAATAATTATAGTTAATAGTTCTTTCATCACTTTCGAAGGATTCCGAAAACGCCCGAATTATCCATTGAGAACTTTTATGCCATCCTGTACTATGGAATTTTCGCGATATTTCTCCAAGATTCTAGATCATTCTTGACTCTTCCACCATATTATAAAAGGACGACGGGAAACCTCCGATCAATTAGTATAGATTTGACTTTTGTACTGTAAACTTCGAGACATTGACAAGTGAAGATTTTGTCGTTGTTGTAACCATAGTTACGTTTTATCGTTAATAAAGGTATAAAAACGAAGGTACGTGTTTTTATACGAGGTGATTCAGAACAATACAATACATTTTTTACCGGTGTCGTTCGTAAAGGATCAACCGTACATTTTTATATAAAAAAATTGTATGCCACTGCATTTCCCTAAAAATGTTTTGTTAAATTTTCGTTTCGATTTAAAAATTCATTTCTCGACTCTTCTTTTTTTATTTCATCTATAGTTTACGCGTAAATAAATACAACTATTTTTTTAATTTAATTGTATATTATCTAAGAGCAGAAAAACCGTGGCTATACCTTTATATTAATATTGTACTTTTTTTCTGGCGTGGGAGAGAAGCCTGGCAACCCTATTCCCCCCGTAGTTACGTCGGTGCATAGCCATCCCATATAACAGTTTGCCGGCCATGTACATTTAATTTACTGGCATTGCTAACACTCTTTAATGGCAAGGCATTGGCAAAAAGGTATCAAAAAGACACGAAAGTGGGCAATTGGCCGTTATTGGGCCACGTGTTGCAGATAATGTGATGGCATCCGTCATTAATAAGGTATGATGGAAAAATGCGGTTAGGATGATGGCATCCATCATTAATAAGTTATGCCAAAAAGATGCGTTTAGGATTATGGCATCCATCATTAATAAGTTATTGGCAAAAAGATAACAAAAAGACACGAAAGTGGGCAATTGGCCGTTATTGGGCCACGTGTTGTAGATACTGTGATGGCATCCATCATTAATAAGTTATGATGAAAAAATGCGTTTAGGATAATGGCATTTATCAATAAATAAGTATTGCAAGTTTTATAAGTTAAATGTCCCAAAAGTTAAATAACATATTTAGAATTTTGTAATCGAAAAAATAAGAAAAAAAGGCAGGAAAACGGTAAAAAAAGGTATGTAATAAAATTTAAAAAAGATAGTAAATCAAGAGAAAACACTTTAAAATAGTAAGTATTCAAGGGACACTTACACTCAATTTTAGATCCAAAACGTAAAGGGAAATATTTTAAAGGAGTTAAATGTAAAAAAAACTATTAGATATATACAATATTCTTTATTAACATGTCTTTAATAAGGCAAAGTTCATATTATTTTTTAAGTAACTTCAATCCTAAAAGGGGTTACATAAATGTTTACAGCTCCTAACAGTCTACTTAAATAACTCGCCTTCTCGACTAGCCATCACCAATTAATTAACACAACACACACTAATTAGGTAATGAATACACCCAATTATGTCAATTAAAAACTCTTTTCTTTAAAAAAGAAACTAAAAAGCTAGAAAACCACCTGAAAACTATTGCACAAAACGAACAAACAAACAAAAACAATTTAATTTCTTCACCTGTCAAAATCGTCAAATCTTGTATTTCGGCTAAGCGGGAAATTTGAATTTGTCACCTTCGGTCGAAATTAACCTAGCTAATTTTACCATCGTTGTATTTTTATTCTCTTAGTAATACATAACATACATTTTGTTTGATCTAATTTTTATTTGCATGATTTGTAACAATAAAATGTTATGAAAAGGCCATTTCCTTTAAAGTATGTAAAAAACATAAAATAATGTTGTTTAGCTGCCATTATAAATAAAACAGATAAAAAAATTGCTCTAATGTTAGTTAAATACCAATGTTAATAATATGGTTTAAAAAGTATGATATATGCGTTGAAGGTTTGCCTTCAAAAATCTAATATTTATTTGCCTGCAACAAAAGGCATGCTTTATTTAATCAGGATTGGTATGCCGCCATTTTTGTATGCTTGCCGGCAATTCGCCTACATGTAAAATTTATTGGCAATTTAGTGTTTATTTAGGGTTGACTTTTTAATGCGTATTAGATGTTGGCATAATATTGACACCAATTGCCAATGCTTTACCATCAATGCCAATATGAAAAATGTATATTGCCGGCAAATAGTGTTTGCTGGGATATTGCTAATACCCAATTTTAATTAATACAAAAGAGAAGATAATGCCTATTTAATAATTTTTACATTTTTCAATATTTTAAAATGTTTTTAAATGTTTCAGAAAAATCTAAAATGGTATAAAATATAAATATATATACAGTGACTGCCAGAAATGAGGAATCATATGAAAACCTTTATTATTTTTGATAAAAATCTCTGCATATAGCGAAACTCACAAAACAATGATTAAAATTTAAGTAAACCATTTAGCGTATACGAGCGTAATTACATATTATTTGAAACACTTGTTTAGAATGAAAAGTTATGTCATATTTTAAAAGCAGAGCCTTCTATTAAAAAATTGGAAAAATAACTTACTTTTCAAACTTACCCCGTATAGAGATTAGATCGAACTAAATTAACTGCCGTACATTATCCTTATTACCCTTAAATTTTGAAAACATGTCTAAGCATTTAGGTACATTTAGATCAATTCTAAAGACAAACTGAAATTTTTGCTTTTTGTGGTTTAATAAGACCAAAACTTAAAAGCCCCTTGAAGTTTATGTTGCACGTCATTTTTGCCTTATATAAAATAAGCTTAAATTTAAAAAACATAAATTTATTTTAATGATTTTCTATTTAAATGTTCAAAAATTAAACTCATTGGGATTATGGTAATAATAAAAAAGTTCATAGAATTACCAAAAATATATTTTAGGATTCATCTAAATAAATACGAACATATTATGATCAAAACGCAAAGACGTTTTCTATAAGGCAAAAATAATGTGGCACAATATTCTAAAGAGGGGTTTAAATTTTGACCCTATTGAACCACTAAAAAGCAAACATTTACGTTTAGCTTTTTGAATTTATCCAAATGTACCTAAATGGTTTAAGAATAACAAAAATTTGACATTTTTTCGAAATTTAAAGATAATGGGGATAATTTACGGCAGTTAATTCATTTCGATCTAATCTTTATAAGGGGTAAGTTAAAAAGTAAGTTTTACTTCCAATTTTTAAATATGAGGCTCTGCTTTTTAAAATACAACAAAATTTTTAAATCTAAACAAGTTTTCCAAATAATATTTTTTTCTGTTTAAAAATAAAGGTAGTTTTCTCTTGTGTTATATTCGTTAATTTGCACCTACCTCGTATACGCTATGGTTTATTTAATTTTTGTTCAGTGTTTTGGGAGTTTCGCTGTATGCAGAAATTTTGATCAACAATAAAAATTTTTGAAAAATCAAAAATAAAAAAGTTTTCCATATGGTCCAACATTTCTGACGGTCACTGTATACAGGGTGTACAATTGTCTGGAAAAGTCCAATTTTTCTGTTGTTTAACGAGATAGGTATGAAAAAAGTTGTATACAAAAGTTGTAAGGTTTTTAATTGTGCATGACATAAAAATATCTTAATGTATACAGAGTGTTTAAAAAAAAAAGATATAGCCAAAAAGTTAGTTTTTTTTGTTTTTTGTATCCCCTATTTTTGTTCGCAGAATCGGATACAGCATAAAATTCTTTCTACATAGTACGTAATTTTATTTTTGGCACTCGTGGCGATGTTGCCACGGTATTTATAATTTACTGAAACTTTTGTAAAAAACATGTTACCTGAAAATTAGGTAAAAACGGAAATAAATTACTTAATTATTAATACTTAGCTAGGTCTTTTAGCACACTAAGGAACACAAAATAAATTCTTGTAAGAAAATTAACTAGATGTTATACAGGGTATTTCTTTAGCATGGCCAATATCTCAATATTTAAAATGCTAAATCTCATTTTTTTTAAATGGAACACCCTGTATATTAGGCCATTTTTAGATTTTAGGAATAAAAATAAGGTAAGTTTCTTTAGCGATTTTCATACCAAAAATATAAGATTTTTTAGATATTTAAGGTTTTAGAAAAATCCATGACAAGTTTTTTTGATAAAGAAAAACTTTTTAATGGAACACTCAGAATATTTGTTAATATTCTTAAAATTTTATCTATCCCTTTAGAAAAATGTAACATAAGCTGTGGTTCTTTCCAGAAAAAAACGCATTTATCAACCTGCATAAAATTGTCCTATACCTTTGTTGTCGCATTTTTTGTAAAGTTAAATGTAGCTTTTTATTGTTAAATAATATTCTAAAGTTTCATGCAGTGCAGCTTTTAGAGGTCAATAAATGCTTTATTTTTAAAAATAACCATAGCTTATAATACATGTTTTTAAAGGAAAACGATAACATTTTAAAAATATTGACAAATATACTGAGTGTTCCATTTAAAATAACAAAGATTTCTTTAATTAAGAAAATACTTGCCATGAATTTTTTAAATCTAAATACTTTAAAAAGTCCCACATATTTGGTATATGAATTGCTAAAGAAACTTATCTTATTTTATTCCTAAAATGGCCTAATTTACTGGGTGTTCCATTTAAAAAATTGAGATTAAGCATTTTAAATATTGAGATATTGGCCATGCTATAAAAATACCCTGTATAACAATTAGTGAATTTTCTTACAAGAATTTATTTTGCGCTCGTTAGTATGTTAAAACACCAAGCTAAGTATTATTATTAACTAATTTAGTTCTTTTGTTTTCCTAATTTTCGGGAAACATGTTTTTACGAAAGATTCAGCAAATTATAAATAGCGTGGCAACATCACAGTGCCAAATTAAAGGAATATATATATATATATATATATATATATATATATATATATATGTATATATATAGAAAATTTTATTATATTGTTGTCAAATTTTTAAAAAATTTTAAAGCCCACTTTTCAAAATCAATTGCTGCAGGCTGTCGTGAGACATAATATATTCTTAACTCGTTTGTTTTAATTAACATTTAGAAATAAAATAAGTCTTATATATAGCTTGTTTTAATACGACCAATATCCAGTTACTCACTACCGGGAATCCAAATTTTTGGTTCAAATTAACGTATCATCCATGCCAAATTATCTGTGTCTGTATCCAGGAAAAATTTCTGGGGGGCACAAGTAGCCAAAAACTGAAGAGTAACGTTGGCTTATTTTTTAATAAGTAGTAGTTTTGCAAAAAAATAACGAAGGATGTAGAACACGAAAAAATATTTGTTAAAATTATTTACAAAAATCTGTAATAGGTCATTGCAAATCCAACTAAATAATCAATTATATAATACAACGATTTATGTAAAAATCAAAGCACTGCTTCTGTAAATGTATTTTATTACAAAAAAACTGACAAAAAAACAGTAAACAGAGTATTACATGTTATTTGTAGGACAAACTAAATTAGAATAAATAAAATTTAAATATTTATATTTAGCCGTCTTTTAACTTTAGCCATTTCATTTAATACCTCCTCGGGAGAAATTATAATATCAGGATGGATATTTAATAGTGCTAAGCCGTTAAGACGATTAGAACCTGTCGTACTTCTTAAATAAGTTAACAGTCTACGGAGGGTAGAGAAGGATCTTTCATTTGTGCAACTTGTAACTGGAAGAGTGGCAAAAATTTTTAAAAGTTTCTTTATATTTGGAAAAATTGTTTCGTTGCAGGAAACATATGCATCGATAGCATTTTTGAAAACATTATCGGATAATTTCCTTTGCCATAATTTTACTTCAGCTACTAGAATTGTATCACTGTTTTCAAAAATAAATTCATTTTCTATGTAGAACTTAACCAGTTTCAAAAATTCATTTTCAACATTACTACTCTGTCTTAAAAGACAATTTACAAAGGACTCGATAATATTTTTATGATTCGTAAATCTTTCTTGGAGGGTTACTATATAATAATCCAAATAAGGTACAAAAACATTAATTTTGTAGTAATCTCTTGCATTATTTGCCCTAATATTAGCTCGGTGGACTTGTCTTCCTACTGTACGAGGCATAGAAATTTCGGCTTCCTCGCCAAATACATCCCTAGCAACATTTTTAGCTCTATCATAGAGTTTATCAAACTCTTCGTCAGAGGTTTCCCTCAACACCTTTAGTTCGGCAACTACATTTTCTGTCAAATTAATCTTAATACATCTGGTTCTACAAACATTACAGTAAAATTAGTTGCGCAAAACTTAACGACTTAAATTATTATGTGTTTATTTACAAAATCTGCTCTCATACAAAAAATCCATATATCAGTTATTTAAAATGGGCTTTTGTGTTTTTTTATTAATCAAAAAAGATCAAAGGCAAGTCTCTAAGTAAACAAAAATATTTGGGTTTGAAACAAAAATACATTATTATCGTTTATAAAAGTACCAATCATTTTTAAAACAAAAACTATGCATTTTCAAATAAGTACTATTAAGACATTTTTTTTTATTTTAAAAAACTGGATACTATAAAATGGCCTCAATTTCAATGTTGGCCATATCGCAAATACAACATTATAGCATAGGAGTTCAAAACCTTTTCAAAAAATAATTTTAGGTCAGCTGATTTTTTAATATGTTGTTCTCCTTTCTTCTTCTTGATAGGCCCTATACAAGTCTAGATCAGGGCAACCTTTGACATGTTGCGGGCCAAAAATTAGTGTATAAATACGTTTGCGGGCCGCGTTTAAAGTACTACATTTTAAACTAGTGTTTTAGTTTGTGTGTAATTTTTTGCGATAGTCACAAGGAAAATAGACGGCCCAAGAGCAGTTTGCTAGGATTTCGCTCATGGAAGTTATTACTTGGGAAGCTCAGATAGAACTGAACTAAAGTTAGAGCCATCCACCATATGGGTTCTATATTAAAATTAAAATAATCTACTTACTGAAACTTACGGAATCAGTAATCCGAGTGGCGGCAATGATCAAAGAGTGAGGCCCAACAAAAGATTATTTCTTCTCAACTGTTCTACACTGGACAAAATAATCTTTTGTTGTGCCTCACTCTTTAATGATTGCTGCCACTCGGCTTGCTCGCTGACTTGATTTCGTGAGTTTGAGTAAGTAGTGTAATTTACTTTTGTTTAAATTAGAATTTATTTAAATATCTTGTCGCGGGTCGAATTAAATAATACAGCGGGCCGGCGATTGCCCATATATATTAACAGATTGATCTGCTGGTTGATGCTATTAGGCAAAAACCAATTGTTATGAATTTTAAGAAAATATTTTTAATTAAAATATTGGTTTTGTGATTAAATTAAAAAATATCTTTTTAGTTACCATTTATGTTATTATCTTAACACAGTTATAGTTATAGGAGTGAGCCAGCTGCTATGGACGCCCCAGAGTGTATGCTTAACTTATTTTTTTTTAAATTCTATGTTTTACCCCTTAATAACAGAGATCCGGTAATTTTGACCGACAAGGCTTACCAATTGGACAAGATTATGGCATTCCCATCATTTGCGCTTATATGTGTCTTTTTGGCAATTAAGGCGCAATTCCATCGAGGCAACACTGGGCGACATATCGCATGCCACATTAAATGTTATTAATTTATCTATACATTTACTAATATATTAAGTTAATAATGAAAGGTTTAATAATAATAAAATTTAAATAAATAATAATTAGTATTATTTATTAATTTCATTACTTATATATTAATTAAAACAATAATAAAATTTAATATGGCATGCGCTATGTCGCGTAGTGTTGCCTCAATGGAAGATTAGTTTTCTGCTATTATTTAAGTCGAGAAAAGTGGAAGGCTGAAGGCTTAAAGCAAACAAAATATTGAAGTTTAAAGCACGACACCCGTCAAATTTACTGGTAGTCTGTGTTTGAGTACCAATTTTGAAATGTACAATTTTTTTATTTCTGACATTTTTACATATAGAAATTGCGAAATTACTATCATGAGGATTCTTCCCTAAAATAGGCGTGAGAATCAAATATCGAATATGATGTCGACTATATACCATCGGATCACACTGACTCAGTGATTGAGGTCAACAAATAAGACAAAGAAAATAGTTATAAAGCTGGGGAAAAAATATTTTGCAATAGCAACTTCAAAAACGGTAAAGTCGCTACAAATGGTCAAAAAGGTTCTTTATTTACTATAAATACATTTACGTTATAACATACCAGTACAGAAACTCCTGTAAACCATATTTTTTTATAACGTTTTAAATAAAATGGTCTGTTTTTTATTTCTGCGATTAACACGGCGTGCTGCAGTTTTTCTTTTATGTCTTTAAATATTTTTTGTTACATAGGACAAAAATATAAAAATAAAAATAATTTTATCAATATCCTACTCTTTTTTATTAAAAACATCTTTAAACTATATTGAATCCAAAAAAACTATTCCGTATACAATAATAAAAAAAGAAAATTATGTTTGTTCGTGTATGGTAAAAAAGACAAATTATAAAATGACCGGTGGTCTGTCGTTATTAAATTTATTTTGTTATTAAAAAGTGTTTTAAATGTGACTGCCGCATACCAGTCTTGGAATTTATGTTAAAAAGAAAATAAATCTTTTTGCTTACTAAGCTCGAAATGTCTAATAGCCCTTTTTAAATGTTATGTTGTATATAATAATAAAATTATAAACTTACCAGTTTTATTTACTTGAACACTTTCTTCTTTATATACAGAGAAACAAACAAGAGCACTCAACGAAAAATCAGAATTTTCGTCTGCAAAATATTCCAAACAATAATCTTTATAACTATGCCACGACAAAAATTCTTGGACGTAAATTTGATTTCCAAATAGTGAAAGTTTTAAAATGGATACTTGTACAGGGTAAGTACCTTCTCTACATAAGATTTCATTTGAATTTACAAATGAGATCGAACTATTTATTTCAAAACTGCGGTATATATCCGCATGGACATCTAGTAAATTTGTTGTATTTTGACATGCATCATCTATAAACGCTTGATTTTTTGCACAACATCTTCTAAAACACAATGTGTCCCTACAAAAATCATCTAAAAGAGAATTACTTTCTAAATCAACATAGGAATTAATATCAAAATTAAAAACATCACTTTTGTTTAAAGATTCTGGATAGACACTTAGCACATGAGAAGCTACCAACAAAAACAACAAAATCATGACTTTTTCGCGTATAATTTCAAAACTTTTATAAAAATTCGATGTTAATTGTGAACCGATTAACGAAAGTATAGAGAAATTATTCCAAAGGCGTTTCTTTTCTAAAAATTAAAACAGCGGGTATTTGTTAGCCGCTGCGTTTATTGTAAATTGTTTGAGAGTTATTATTTAAACTTTGTATGTTTTATATGTTTACAAAAGCTTGATGAGAGATTCAGGCTGTGTAAATAGACACGATATTCGACTGAAAACTGTATTTTTGTTATTTTATTTATGGTAATATTTTTATTCCAGACATTCTGAGCAAATAAAGTTAAGGAAGTAAAAACTGAATGTAATGGTAAGAGTATTGCTAAAATCTACAATATTTTGCTAGTTAGTAGTACACTGTTAGGATCTAATATGTTATTATTGTTTGCGATTTATTTAAATTTAAACATTACATTTAATTAAGTAGATTGTTTGACTTTTTTTTGGAAACGAAATTGTATTCTGGGCGTTAGAGAAGGTTAACATTTATTTTTTTCTTGGTTTTTAGAAAAAAACATACATTTTACGATAAAATAAAAGCATAAATTGATTATTTCTCACACTCAAAATAACTTCCGGGTTGCCGAAAGTGCAATTTACTCATTTATTTTAAATACAATACAGTGTGTTTACAGTATGTTTACGGATGGACCTTACAATATCTTAGATGGACCAAAAATGTTATTTTTTGTTAAAGTCATCTATTGCAATTGCTTTTACTTCTAAGAAAAACAAGATTCACTTTAGGAAATATATTTTTTTTTGTACAGGGACCCCAAAAACAACAAGAATGTGAAAATGGGCCTAGAGAAAACTGGCTTTGTTTTTCATAATTTCGTAAAGTGTAAATAAAAAGGGTTTTTGAAATTAAATTATCTTCTATATCTTAAGTTTTGCATAAAGTCAAAAAGTTTTTTACATGATATTTTTATTTTTTTTTATTAAGTTTCTATTTTCAATAATATATCACAACATGATGTTTATTTTTAAATATGTAGATGTAGGTAAAAATACCTGTAAAAAACCAGGTAGGCCATTATTTAAGATTTAAAAAATATTTTTGCTTGTAAGACTTTAAAAACCCAAAACTTACATATTTTAATTTTTCTTACGGGCAGCGATTTATCACATTTTTGTAAATAAACCATATTATGTTTTATAGTTTTAATTTTTAACTTTATCGATGAAAAGACATTTTAAATTTTTTTAAACATTTTAAATAGAAACACCCCATTTTATTCTATACTCAGTGGCGGATTTACATATTTCTCGCCCGTAGGCTATTTATATTTGCCGCCCCAGATTTTTACCTTTAGTCCACAATGTTATAAGAACGTAAAAATATTTGAGGAGCAAACCAACAGAAATAAGGTCTTTATTAAGAAAACCATGTTTACTAACTAACCTGAATTATAATAAATCACTTCTTATTATTTTTTTAATTTCTAAATCGAAATAAACAATTTATGAAGTAAATCTGCCGCCCCTAAAAATTTGCCGCCCTAGGCTCCAGCCTACTACGTCTGCCCATAAATCCAACACTGTTTATACCTAAATCTACATAATAATCCCTTTCTTATGACAGCACAACAAACTGATCATTTTTATAATAGCAAACCATAGATCTCTTTTAAACGGCATTTGTAAGATGTAAATGACCTGGTGGTTACAATTTTAAAAATAAACAATCTTTTCCAATAGTTCAAGATCCTAATGGGAAGCGACCTTTATCTACCGTTTTACTGGATAAAAACTATTTTACATTAAATATAGTATTTATAAAAAAATATCGCTAAAGGGTTTCCTAAAAAGCATGGTCAAAGCTATAATTCAATTTAGAATTTAAATAAGAAAAAAATTGAGTTACCCTGTTTAATTTTTTTTTATTATTTTTTTTCTTTGATTTTATAACTAAGGCCGTGGGAAATTTTAAATTTTATTAATTATACTTTGGGCACTTTATACTATTAAAAATAAAAACCTAGTAAGTAACTCCGGTAACTGACTGTTTAATCCAATGTGTGTTCTTAATTTTATAGGGACCAAAATATAGAATTAGTATTTATTTAAAAAATAGGGGTTTCCATTATAAAAGGTGTTTTATTTTAGGGTTATACAGTGCATTTCTTTAATGTCCCCTCCCCCTCCTTAAATTTTTTGAACGGATCACTTTACAAAAAGAAAACTTTGGGACATGCAATTAATGCATAAATACTATATTTTAGAGTGAGATTAACAGATGAGAATTTTAAGATGGCGGCTGGGCGCCAGTTAAACAAAAGAGAAGACTTTTGGCACACCATTTTAAAAGCTCCTGGTAAGTACTTTTTAACCCTAGAATATTGGGTAAATATCTTTACCTGACACAAAATGGCGGTACTTTAAAAATGGTCTAAATACCAGATTTGGATGACCATATTTCCGAAACTGATAAAGCTAGATGTACCTAATGTGATATTATTTTAAAGCTCTTTTAAAGCTTTTTTTAATGGTAATTAAATATACAGGGTGCTTCATTCAATCAAACAAAAATAGGTGCTTTTTTTTCACCCTGTATATTATAATCAGTATTACCACTGGAAAAATCTTTAAAGAGCTTTCAGAAAATACCACATTATCTACATCTAAGTTTATTAGTTTCGAAATATCTTCATTCAAATCTGGTATTTAGATTATTTTTGAAGTACCGCCATTTTGTATCAGGTAAAGATAGTGACCCAATATTCTAGGGTTATAAAGTACTTCTTAGGAGCTTTAAAATGATGTGCTACAAGTCCCCCACTTAGTTTTTTCCCATTTTTGGCGTCATCTTGAAATTATTAATTTTACTCTAAAATATAATATTTATGCATCAATTACATATCTCAAAGTTTTACTTTTGTAAATTGACTCCGTTTCAAAATTAAAAGGGGGAGACATTAAAGAAATGCACTGTATATATATATTTTTTTTGGAAAAGTAAAACAGGTTTTGTTGGTGTTGACTAAGTACTTAGACATGTTAACAAAAAAATGTTATTTATTCTCTCTATTTAAACTGGTGTCACAAAGTTTTGCAGTAAAAAATCAAAATAAAAGCAAAAAATACATTACCATACATTGCTATTTCAAAACTTGAGTTTATTGAACTTTTATCATTTTCACAAACCAACGCACCTACAAAATCATCAAACACATCTATACAATACTCTTGTGGTAAAAAATACTTGTTTTCCTCGGCAAAAAATAAATATCCATTATTTTGCACAAATAAAACGTCTTCAACTTCAAAAAATGCTTTTTTACGATTTTCTAAACAGGAATCACCGGGTACTAAAATAAAATTTAAAAGTTTTCATTGGTTATTGTTTGTTCTTCATCATAAACTGAAACATTTAGTGTAACGTTACTGGAAACACAAATTTTTTGTTTAAAGTTCATTGACTTTTCTATTGGACAGCACTTCCGAAGACATTTTTAATAAGACACGGACACCCCCAAACTGTTCCTAAATCATCCCGAAAGTAATGGTTCGTACTATAAGTAAGACCGCCACTTGAAATATTTTGTCCAGGTAAGACTTTACCTTTTGTAATGTTTACTCGAAGCACACTTGGACATAGTTCTGAACTTTTAGAAAAAGCAAGAAAACAATTTAATAAAAACGTTTGATAAAAAAATACTTTTCCATTACTTAAGCTTACTTAATAAGTGTTAAATAGAAACTAACTTTCGTTATGTGGTTATTATTTTATTATCTTTCTACCGCAATGTTTATGGATAACGCGACGGATATGAAGACATATTACTTACTAAAAATGAAAATGTGTTTATATAGTTAATTAAGATTTTTCCTAGTTTTCCAGTAAAACATAAATATAATTGGATAAAAGTGTAATCAATTAATTATTAAGCGATAATTTTAGTAATTTTATTGATGTTTGATAAGCAATTTTTTGTTTGTGCATGATTAAGGTATCATAAAAAAGTGCTTTTGGCGTAACATATGGGTTTATTATGACCAAAGGGAGATATTGCGCTTGTTTTGTATTATTACAGACGTTCAAAAATGTGTTTAGGTTAGAGAATTTTAGAGAGTTAGGAACATGTAATTTAGTTTGTTAATTTATTTAAATAATTTACCTTTATTTTCCCAAGTTCTTTCATCATCTTCGAAGGTTTCTGAAACCGCCCGCATTATCCATTAAGAATTTTTATGCCATCCTGTACTATGGAATTTTCGTGATATTTCTCCAAAATTCTAGATCCATTCTTCACCTTCGAATTATTAGTATAGATTCGACTTTTGTGCTGTAAACTTCGAGACATTGACAACTGAAGATTTTGTCGTTGTAACCATAGCTACGTTTCATTGTTAATAAAGGTATAAAAACGAAAGTCCGTGTTTTTTGTACGAGGTATTTCGGAACAGTATTTTCTTTGTACAAAACACGTGAAATTTTCACTTGTAATGCAACTAGTGCCTAATTTATGGCCGGACCTTTCTTCGGGGCCACAAATATTTTGAAACTTATCTTAAAATATTGGTAACCAAATTCCTTGAATAATTTAAGCACGTGTGGTATTCGGTAAGAAAATTTCACCCCAAATTGGTTTTTAACTAATATTTGTATAGAGAGAAAATTTTGCTGGCAAAAAATTTCGATTGTATGAAAGTCTGTTGCTTGGCAATTTCGTAAATGATATTTATAACAATAACTAGAGACGTCAGTCAAGTGGTATTGAATAAATGTGATAACCAAATTACCAAAACGCAACAAACTTGAATAAAACAGGAGAAATATTTTGCCTAGATTTTTTTCTCAAAGAATATTCGACAAGACTATCTTACGAGAATTACAAGTAGTGTTTTTCCTTTTTTACTTTTAACCTAACTAAGTTTTATCGCTGAAATTTTATTATATTGGTTTTATTACGGTAGGAAAAGGTAGAAGTTTTATCATATATTATATACACAAGATCTATAAATTTAATCGATTAAACTAACTAAAAATATATTTTTCTTGGAAAATAGTTGAATGGACTATAATTTAATAAAAACACGACACCGCGCAGCGGTCGAGGGTTATTATTTCAAACTTATGCTCGAAGATTTCAAAATTAAAAACTCGAGACCGCAAAGGTGTCGAGAGTTTTTTAAAACTATTGTCTACAAAACTATTTGCCAAGAACTTCTTGCAAAAAATATTTGGGTAGTTTAATCGATTTAAATTTGTAGGTCGAGTGGTATACGGCTAGATTATTTTCTGAAAACTTACATTTAAGCCAAAAATACAGAATTTTACTGATACTAATGTTTAACATTTTCTTTCAATTTTAACAACTAGTTTGAATGACGAAATTTATTCGCTTTTAAATAGCACATGTGGGTTATTTACTTATCCAAACAAAATTTATCCGACAATGGTGGTTTCTGATTGGTCTATTTTCTATTAAGGAAAATAATCAGTGTCGTTATTCTTGAAACTGGGGAACAGCGTTCTCATCAGGAAAGCGGGAGGAGTTACCTTGAAAAGCTTAAAATTTTTGAACGCAAATGACTGCTCCTATCACGCGACTGTAACACGGAAAACAGCCCGAGAAGTGAACGATCATTTTGGTGATGTGATCGAGTCCGTTCTCTTATGCTCGAAAATTAGGACCCTGTAGAAAATAGGAGGTTGCAATGACAATTTGCCAATTTTAAACACTCAAGTGAAATATATTTTTAAATTTCATATTTGTGCCTCTGCCACGAGTTAAAAAAAAATGGAACACAAAATAAATATTTTCTATTTTACAAATTGTAGTGCAAATTTCTATAATTTTAAATTTAACATTGTTCATTCTTTTATATTAAATTAAATTTATTTTACTACAGTTGGAAGAAAAAAGTACATTTTGATTTTTTAAACTAATACCTAGCCTTCTTTTGCTCTTTAACTACTCTTGCTACTCCAGTCCTCAGAGATTATTTTACTAACTGTAGTTGTATTCTTGTTTACAAATGTCATTTAGGGACTTAAAACCGTAGGTTGTTGCACATTATGGTACGCCGGTAGAAAATAAGATTTTCTTTAATTTTGTAATGGATGACAAGTATGGATGATGGATGACAAACTCTATAAATAAGTCAAAAAATGTCCACATAATTTGCTTCGGGGTAACCCAAGAGAAAAAAAATGCTAAAAAATACTTAGATTAGATTGGTCACAAAATAGAGGTGTGGAATTTTCTTTAAAAAACAAAGGTTGCTTGGTTTCAGTTAAAATATTTTTTACGGTATTTAAATGTCTAAACATAAAGTTGTCTTTTTAACTATTAATATTAAATTCGAAAGCTTAAATCTGCAAAAATCTAAGTTTCTTTTCCCTCTGGTAGGACTGTGGACAAATTCTTTGCATCTTATCCAGGCGTCCTGAGTTTCATCCACAGCCGGAGAGTCATCTATAGGTAGTAATTAGAAATAATTTCTGTGATGACAGTACCGCGTTGTCCAAAAGATGCCGTGAATTGCAATACCTGCACGTTTTAGTGCTTGGACAAAGTTAACACATATAGAAACCCGAAAATCTGGTACTTAGAAATTATGCCCTCTTAAACTGACACAAAGATAAAAAACTAATTTTTATAAAAGGTACACGATGAAATAGATTACTTTATGGGGTCATTGTTTAAACAAAATAAGAAAAATAAATTTTCTATGAACATAATATGTCCTTAACTTTCTACTTTTGGATCTACAAGGTGGTAAAATTTAAAAAATAAATTGTGTTATAACCTTTTGGATATTTCTAAAAAATTTTAGAGAGATCTCCTAAGCATTATTTTTTTTTATGTACCTATACGAAAAATAATAGTTTTGTTAGTGCATACGTAGGGATGTAATGGGTAATTTTACCGAGGTAATGTTACCAGTAATTTCGGTACTTAATATTACCGGAAGATCGGTAACATGGCGGCGACAAATACACTGAAGCTAAAAATTGAATTGCAACGAAGTTCATCCCTAAAACGTCAAGGCGTCATCTAAAGTATTATTTACAAGTAAATCTTATTATGGAAGCGCTCGCACAAAACAAATTTAGGTGGTAATAATTCTGCTAACAAATTCTTCATTTTCAGCGAAAAATCTATGTCTGGGCTTAGTACTTATAGGTTTATTCATCCACAAAAAGGCCGCAAACTAACTTATGTTGCCCATAATAATAATTTTCTAAAAGAAAAAGATTATTCAAAAATATTAGTCGCTACTGAGAAATAAATAGAAAAAGAATATATCGGTTTCTGAAGTTATAGACTTAACTTAATTAACAAAAGAGAAAGACGGATCAGGTGACGTGAATGGGGATTAGGGTATCCGATATTTCCCAAATCAATTTTTTTAGCGATCGCCCCGTGAACTTTTAGTTTATACCCTAAAAAAATGTATATTCAATGTAAAAATGCTTTTAATTTCTGATTTAAACCGGGCCGAAATCATGTTGCTTTTCCCATTTAAATAACATGGGATTTTTGAATTTTTTCTTTTATTTTTCTTCTCAGACAAACATGGGTGAAAAAATTTGCTCATCACATATTCTGATGGGAAATTTAACGCTCTACTAAAAAGTTTTTAGTAATTTTCGATTAAGTCACTCCTTTAAGAGTTATTTAGTGTCAAACGTGACGCTAAATAACTCTCAAAAGATTGACTTAATCGAAAGTTCATAAGAAAGCATTTTTGTAGAGCGTAAAATTTCCCATCAGAGTATGCAATAAGTAGATGTTTTCATTTATTTGTGTCTTAAAAAAATAAAAGAAAAAGTCGAAAAATCCTATGTTATTTAAATGGGAAAAGCAAGATGATTTCGGCACGATTTAAATTAGGTATTAATAGCGCTTTTACATTATTTTTTTTTGACTATAAACTAAAAGTTTAGTGGGCAATCGATAAAAAAAATGTATTTGGGAAATAACGGACACCCTAATGGGGATAATAATGGGACTTATTTACCATTATATATTCTGACTCTGACTAATTTTATAAAAAAAAGAAATCTTGTTGTTTTCCGTAATTTGTATTAATTAAAAAGCTGTTTTTATAAATTACTAATGTTACTATAATATAACGTAATATCACCGGTAATATTACCGAAACTTATTGTTACCGGTAATTTTAAATCCCTAGTGATGCGTGAGGTATTTACGGTAAATATTTTTAAGAAAAAGAAACATGACTCTGCGTCTCCCTAAATTTTAGTTTTAAACAAATTTGTTTCCTAATTATTTTTCTTTGCATTTAATATCGCTAATATCTAACTTTACAGTAAATAAAAAGGATATATACCTATATCACCTTCTTTACATATTTTTTAAACCAAAATTAATTTTCTACGATAAAGCTGTACATTTATGTTTTAACTTTTAATTTAAATAATGACTGGTAAAGCAAACTAAGTACACTTAACAATACTACCATATTACTAATAAATAGCGATTTGACCTTGAATACATTGAATTAAAAATGTCATGAGACCAAATTTAATTTAAACTTAAAGGAAATCAAAAATAATGTTTTGTTTTTAGAAAAATTCAGTGGTGTATATATATTGATAATAAAGTTATTTTTTAATTTTTTAGCCTTCACTGGAGAATCACCCCTTTAAGTTTGTCGGTAAAGTTACTGGATACCCTCTATAAATAACATTTACATTGTTTAACAAATACAAATAATTTTTCCCCCCAAGAGGTTTTAGATTTTAAATACCAAAAAGAAGTAAAATAAAATCGTAGCTGTTTCTGAGGACCAATGATTTCTGTCTGACTCGACCACACGTTGGGTTTTAACGGGGTTTTTTGAAATGTGAATGGTTGCTCGCAGATTAAATTATCCCGATTCTAGTTTATCTAATGTTAAATTAACTTGTAATATTGTATAGTTTGATAATTTAAAATTTTTAATCATTCCTAAATTTAATAAAGAAGTCCCACGCTGGTGTTTTTGTGTTTTGCTCGCAGAGTAAAATAAGCCTACTCTGGTTAATTTATTATTAGAGTACCTTAACGTAAGGTATACTTTAGGAATTTTAAATTTTAAATTATTAATAATTTTAAAGGCGAAACTTGACGTTGGGCGCCAAGTTGGACAGGCCCCGAACTTCCCATTTCGTTCGTTCTTTTATTTCTAGAGTTTCTAGACTGTGGAACCTGCTGCCAGCGGAGGTCTTTCCTTCCCCCAAAATCTTCAAGTTTTTAAGTCCCGTGTTAACAAACTTCCTCCTACCCTGCTTAAGACACCCACGGTACGTTAGTATTTAGGCTTTCAGCCTTCGTGGATTGTCCAAAGATAAAAAAAAAAGTTATAGGGGGTGTTTTCTCAAAATGTGGGTTTTTGCTTGCAGTATATGCTAAACACAGCATTTTTTACTTTACAAGCAAGACTAACAACTCTGAAAATAGAAGTTGTTTTTTTTGTTATTAAATTAAATAATTAAGGCACATATTTGTTTTTTTTGTTTAATCTATCCCTAATTGTATAAAACCACAACTTGGTATGCTGATTTTATAGCTAGGTAAAATTTAGTAAACAAAAAAAACGACTTAAAAGTGCAAAAAGCAAAAGTACCTACCTAAGAAATCCTTTATGGTGGCCCTTTCCAAAATATCATTTTTATTAATACAGTATAGGGCTCCGAATTGGGACACATTGTTTTTCTCAAATATCTCCAAACAATAGCTGTACCATGGAATGTACTTTCTTCTTGTTAGTCGATGAAAAACAAACAAAAGTTGCCCACTTTTTGCAGATACAAAGCTTCATCAAATTGACTTTTAAATCTTCTTTCATCGGGACCACAAAAATTAGCACTTGTTACGTGAAATTGCACAAATTTGTCGTATTTTTCTCGCACATCAAATATTTCAGGATCAAAATTAAACCTTCCAAATGTACAAGCTTTTCCTTTTATTAAATAGTTTTCCGGGCAGCATTTTCTAATACAAATTTTGTCAGTACCGCACAGGTTAGTATTGTTAGTAAAAACAAATTTTGCACTACTGTTTTTTGGCGTAGCAAGTCCGAAACTTTGAAATTGAATTACGGAAATTAAACACAATATGATTATTGTTGAATGACTGGACATTATTTGTTTTAATAACACCCGATATCTTTAAAGACTAAAAAGGATGTAAAATTCAATGTCAAGTCCCACTCAATAACTTTAAAATTTATAATTGTTTGTTAGATGCTGGATTAATGGTTACCCGTTTTAGTAGTAGTATTAATGTTAAGAACAATTTTAAACCAGTTTTAATATAAATGTATTTAACTTTTATTTTTTAAGCAGTGGTTAACATGTTTTAGGCCGCCTTTAGCAAACAAGAAAAACAAAGAAAATAAAATTTTTGTTGGGCTAATCCAATATTTAAAAAAATACTTTTGGACAAAAATACAAAATTTAAGGTAACTACTACAATCTAGACAAATTTATTATCCTGTACGTATATTTTTTTATTAAAAAAATACGCCAGGTAGATATTAGACAAAGAATGCCAGAATGCATGACGATGCAGCAGTCCTGCCTTGTTATTGCTTTACTTGTCTATGAACCTTTAGGCTTTTGGCTAAACATAAAGGTTTATCTTTTAAAGTGTAATTCTTTTAAAAAATAATTTAAAATTAGTCCGAAAATTTAAAACTATTGAGACTTTGACACTGTAACAAAATTTTATTTTTCGTTTTTTTTTTGCAGAAAGTTAAGTATAAAAAATATTTATATTACTCCGTAAGATTACGAATTAACTTTTAGGAAGTGTAACTTTTTAACACTCTTGGCACAATTATAATTTTATTGTAATGGTTACTAGGGCTGTGATAAATAAGCAATTGTACTAAATTAAAACTAGAACTTTATGCTTTTTTTCTAATGTAGTCGCGCAAAACGTAGTAACATGTAATAAAGAAATTCCACTTTCTTGTTGATTTTTGTCTGTGGGAATTTTATGCCACCTGGTAAGCTTTTATTTTTATAATATATTTTGCTTTATTGTAACCAAGTGGTATTACATTAGTTTAAAAAATCAGATATTATTAAGGAGTGTCTTCTAAAAAGGGAATATATGTAATTTTATTTATTTGTTTTTAATTTTTTGTGGAATCGCATTATTCTTATTTAATTGCACAAATTCTTTACCTTATTCTATTACAAAACGGTATACATTAAAAAGACAAATTTAGGGTGAACAATTTGTGCATTTCAATATGAATAATAACATCCCACAGGAAATTTAAAACAAAAATAAAAATTAAATATATCCTCTTTAAGTAAATAGGTATATGGTTTATAAACGAAAATAGTTTTTTGTCAGAAACCTGATTCACCCTGTATATCTTAAGTCCCACACATTTAAGTTCAGATCTAGAGGCACGTGTTGTTTTAAATTTAAAATAAAAAAAAATTACAGTATTTTTTTATTTTATCTTTTTTACCGATATCTCTTTTAATAATTGTTTAAATAATAGATTAATTGTAATTAAACTTTTAAATCAATACATTTTCTATAACTTTTATTTTAAACTTTTTTCTAAAATTAATATTTTCGGAGTTACAAGGCCTTCAATGTTGTATTACGAGGTTCAAAAGATCGTATGCATGGCGTAATCCGAGAAACCATAGTAATTAATACCTGGCCAGTGCAGTGGTTGGATAACGTGTTCAGGCCCAGCTGACATTAACAGGATTTTTAAAATCAACTCGTAATTACTTTGAAAAAAATATTTTAGAGAAAAAAGTTTAAAATAAAAGTTGTAGAAAATTTATTGGTTTAAAAGTTTATTTATAAGTAATTTCTTTTTGGACAATTATTAGAAGAGATATCGATAAAAAAGTTAATAAACAAACTTATAAATCGTAAACGGTAAGCGATACAAAAAAATGTTAGAAAAAAGATAGAAAACTTAATTACCTATAATAAAGGTTCCAATAATTATGGGCCTTAAGTGCACGGTTACGGATATACAGGCCCAAAAGGTTTTTGCAAAATGGCGGCACTTCCAGTCGCCATATTGTAAGTATTTTGTCTTTTAAGATTTATTACGTCCTTCTGCACCTAATTGTAAAAAAATAACTCCTTGAGAATTTTACAAGAAAAATTATCTATTTCCAACTATTTCCTATACTAACATACATATTTTAAATGTTAGCAGAGCAAAACAAAATTAAATTTCTTTAGTACAATTTGGCTATTTTTCGCAGCCCTGAAATATATTTAAGTAAAAGAGGCGTAACTACTTTAAATGGGATAAAATTACAAAATTCAATACTTAAAATTTTTAATTTTGACCTTTTTTGTCGGTTTTGCAATTTAAAAGCAAAATATGATAATTTTAAATAAAGAAGATTCAAATTTATACATTGGATTTTATTTTAATAACATTATGCTATCAATAAAGAATTTTTTGTGTGATGTCGATTATTTTATTAGTTTATTATTATCTAAATTACCTTGTGTTTTTATTATTATTTTGGGCCATAACGAAAACTTCAGCAAATCAGGTTCCATTAAATAAATATTACGTTTAATTTGGTGCAAAATTTAAGGTATCTATGTAAGTTAATTAAACCATTAAAAAAATATCGGATCAGGAAAACCGTGTGAAATAGATGAAGAAAACGAAACTAATTTTATTTTTAATTTTAAGGAATACCTCAATAAAAATATTGTATTTTTAATATAAATAAGGTTTGTTTCGTTACAACAAAAAATCCATGCCAACCTGGCTTCTTTACCAACGAAAAATGCAATCAAAAAAGAGTAATAATATTTTACTGTCTACTAAGTTTTATAAACCGCAATTTTCCTTATAACTTCTTTTCTGGAAACTTTAATAATTTTAGTTTATTCGCAAACAAAAACAATATTTACACCCCCTCTCAACTTCTTAAGCAAAGGTTTAATCGTAAATATAGGCCACAAGAAAGTTTTATTCGAAACACCTTATAGGATATTAAAGTTCGCGCGTTTAGTAAAGAGGCCGCTGACGTCATCATTATCTACGCGAAATCTTCTGTAACTCTCTTTCAATCGCGGTTTCGAGGGCTTCGTATCGTTACCTAAGAAGTAGGCATTTTAAAGATTTGATTTGAAAGAATAAATAACATTTTTAATACGGTATGAGGGAATAAGAGGAGATTTTGCGCAGAAAATGATGACGTCGTTGGCCTCTTTACTAAACGCGCGGACCCTACAAGAAAAATATAAATTAAAAATATTTGGTGGATACAGACTTCACGAATAAATAAAAAATATATGCCTAATATTGTATTTTTATATACTACAGGATGGTCCTTAAGTAATGGGCCAAAATTCAACTAAAGAATTGCGACCTTAAAATATTGCGATTTTTAACTTACTTTTCTAAGTACAAAAGTATATATTAAATGAGATACAGGGTGTCAAAGTTCAAAAAATATTTTTAAATTTTTTGCAATAATATTTAATACGTTTTGTGTATTGTAATAAAACTTGTTAATTAGGGGTTTTCTGATTTGAGCAATTCATATCTGATGCTAATTTTTATATGTTAACCAGAGGAAACTTTTTAAATTTCTCTAAAACGTCGCAAATTTTTTGTGCTTCCCTGTATGTACCATCCAAGAAGAATATTGAACTGTCCAGTGCCTTTTACACAAAAAAAGGTATACTTTATAAAAAATCGCTTTAAGCAACTGTTTTCTGCACATTCGCCATTAAGTAATTTAGTGCAATGTAAAATTGCCTTTAAAAACAGCGTATTAGCGATTACTACAATAAACGAATGAATTAATGTATTTATCCATATATACTTTTTGGTCACACTAATCCACCTAAATGCAAATATCTTTAAAACGGTAGCTCAGAGCTAGATTCTAACAAAGTACACCTTTTTGTCTGAAAAGCATAGGAGAATTTACTGGTTTACTTAAATGGCACAAATTAACAGACTGATAATTTGTGTAAATGGTACATACAGTGTAGCACAAAAAAGTTGGAACATTTTAGAGAAATTTAAAGTAGTGTTGGTGGCGTCCTCTAACAAAGACCTAAAAATTAACATTAGATAAAAATGGCTTATATCAAATAAAACCTAAATACCGAGTTTTCTTAACTTTTGTACTGAGGTAAGTTTCGTTAAATCGCAATATTTTAACGTCACAATTCTTCAGCTAAATTTTGGCCCAGTACTTAGGGATCACCCTGTATAAAAAAACATAAAATTTAATTCATATTTTTTTACTTATAGAAAAATAAATATGACCTAAAACTTTAATAAAAATAAATAAATTTATTGTTACCGATATTTTATAGGCAATAAAATATTTAAAAAAGCACTCTGATCCTGTTTACATTCAGATAATTAAAAACTAATTTTTAATTAGGATTTCAAATACCTTTAATTGTCCTAATTTGGGGGGATTTCTTATTGGTTTTTGGTTGATCTAGCGGTTAATAGGAAAAACAACTTTACTATTCTTAACTACTTTGATTGTTTACGTTTAAGTATTTTTTTTTAATCAAATTTGATCTAAACAAAGAAAAATATGAGTCCCCACAAAAAAAAATAAATCGTAAGGCTAAATTGGTATGATAAAATTATCCCATCAAAATAAAAAAAGGTTTTACTTATATAAACATTAGTCTGCAAATTAGTGATGTAACGAATATTCGCATATTTTATAATATTTGCATTCGCAAGAAACGATGCGAATGTTTAGCAAATGTTTTCGGCAAACTAAAAGTGAATTATATAAATGGATTTGATGGATATGGAATAATAATACAACTTATATTATTTATAATTTTTGTTGACTTTAAAATTTAAACAACAAATTAATATGGAACAGTCAACTGAATTAGAAATACTGTCTTGCCTGTTCTTGTTAATCAAATTAAGATATAGGCAAAATCACAAATAGGCAAAAATGTAATTTCCATCCTTATTTAAAAAATTCATATTCTCAATAATAATATATTAAAAAAAAAAGTTGAGAGGTTTATTTAAGTTAGGTAATAAGAATGTTTAGGTCTAATAAGTCTAGTTAAAAGTTATTGTGTAAGCTTTCTTTATACAGTATACAGGTGTGGAAAATCTTTATTTGTCCAAGTGCAATTTCCCAAGTGGAAAAGATAGTATTACTGAATATACGGAATCACTCCAGCACGCAGTTGCTTCTAGAGTTGTTAAAAAACAGGAAAGAATGCTAAACAGGTTCGAACAGTCCCGTAACCTTGTTCGTCTGTTCTGTTTACCAAGTTCTTGACAATGAGGTGGATACTGGACATACTAGGCATTAATTAATTCTTTTCCCATTTCACCTGTTCACCGTTCACCAATATCGATCCAAACTATCCAAACATGCATTAAAAAAAACCAGCACCACATATAAGCCATCCATGAACCACATCGCACCGCGAACGTTAGCATGAACACTTCAAGCTCAAAGCTCGAGTTTCTTCGATTTAAATGAACGGGAATGGCCAATATGGTCCACTCCACCGAACTCAGATCACAGAACCATGCAGTAAGAACAGAGAACACAAAAACAAAAACGGGCGTCCGTTCCTCACCCGTTGGGTTCAAGAAAAAACAGGCTGTTCAGTTCTCTTTATAGAACGGTTCACTGAACAGTCTACCTCTGGAACATGTTCTTAAGAACTGTTCCGTTCTTTTAATAACCAACCTCTAGTTGCTTCCACAAGTTGCTTCTTTGCACGCATGGAGGGTGTTACTGCTTTATATATTTTGATAAAAAAATTTACGTAAATAATAAATATGATTGATGATTGGTATTTGATTAATTTATTGCTTTAAATACATCAAATACTGCTATTTTTAGGAGCATTTCTTTTGCCGTTGGGGGCTAAACTAAACTGAAAAAATAAAAAGCAATTCCAAAAGAAAAAAATAAACAAAATATTCCAAAAATTAACAAATATTTCTATAAGAAATTAAAGAACATAAAAGTATTTTTAACAAAATGTCTTTTTAAGGGTATTGTGTTCTGACAGGGGTTATTGATGTGCTTGTTTTCTATCGAGTAAACTTCAGCGATATAAGGGTTGTGATGACCATGCAAGGAAAATGAGGATTCATCAGTAAAGAGAATATTTTTATAAATGTGTCATTAGCATTGGCTCTCTTCATCATATCCTCACAAAACACTATACGTTTTTCATAGTCTGCAGAAAAAAACCTCTTGACTAGATTGCAATTTATATCAGTGGTATTTGTTTCGTTTCAGAATATTCCTAACTGTTCGGACTTCAATATCAAGTTCTTCAGAAATTTTGGTACATATTACAAGGAAAATTAATTTCGGCTAAACTGCAAACAGCAGTCTCACGGACTTGCTGTTTCTCGGTTAATAGAGGTGCAGGCGGCACCTCCTCATTACACATGCATTTTCTACAATTTTGTAAATAACCGCTGGTATCAAACTTACTTATAATTTTCAAAATTGTACTTTTAACTGGCACAGGACCTCCTTCAGATAAAAATGCAAATCTTCCGATTATTTCTTCTGGCTGAATTACCGGCATAATACCACCTAATAATTTAAACTCTTTATTTAACGGTATAAACCAACATTTTAAAAGAAAGCGCCGTAGTTTGCGACACCCCAAACAGTGTGTATACATACATATGGCATCATTGCATTGGAAATATCGGGGAATATTTTATTTTCCGTCACTCTCTATCCTAAGGCAAGATCGCTTTCTCTTTTTCCACTTGTTAATCCCAATGGTTCGATATTTATTTTCCAGACCTGTATGTAGGTATCCACGGACTTTACAATAGGGCAAATGGATCAAAAATTTAAATGTTTAAAAAACATATAGGGCAACAACTTTTGCTACTTAAGAAAAAAAACAAGATTTACGTTGAGAAATTTATTTTGTTTTGTACACAGGCTCCGAAAACTACAAAAATGAGAAAATGGACCAAGACAAAATTGCCCTTATTTTTAATATCATGTTTCACACCTTTTTCACGTAACTGACTTAGTTTTAATACAACACAACATCGCCTTCTAGATGTTAGAATTGCACTATCGGAAAAATAGACAATTCAAAACATCTAGAAGGTGGTACAACAGAATAATTAATCTCAAAGTTTGTCAAATTTATTTAAGCCATTTTTGTTGTTAATACGGTTCAAAATATTTTAAACACATTACATTTTCTTGCTAAACGGTGACGTCATATACGTCACGTATTTAACCGTGTTTGAATACATCGCGGACAATGGTTTAAAAACAATATCGTTATCTTTGTCGAGCAGGCGTATGCATCAAACTCATTAAAAACTTTGTTTCGGTCATTTTTTGTAAACTTTTAACATGGATGTAAATGGCAAGTGAAAAATTTTTATATTCGGTGTTAACTAAAGTACATATTAACCCTAAAAAATTAAAATCATAATCATAACCTTAAAGCTCATTGCGCTGTGACGCAACGGTTTCAAAACCTACATTTTCTTGATTCTCATGTTAATATCGTCATTTTCGAATACGGTTTAAACCACTCCGACGAATACGGTTGGCAAGAAAATTTGACTTTAAATACAAAAATGTAAAACCAGTTAAAAAAAGGTGTAAAACATAATTAAAACAATATGATACCAAAAAAGTCAACATTCGCATTCGCTACATCACTACTGCGAATTAATCCTTCTCAAGGGTGTTAAAATTGTAAAAAAATGTGTTTGTAAATATCCCTTTCTTAATTTAGTTGTAATTTTGCAATATTATTTAGGGCAATAACGGGCCTATTTATCACTAACCTAATAAACTCTAATAAATCCAGTGGCGTCTTAAGCGGCACCTTAACTAATATTTCCAACAAAAGATAGTAGGTACGTAACTTAGTGTAAAAATATGTGTAAAATTTTTAGATGGTCCTTAAAGTAAGGAAATAAAAGTAAATATTTTATTTTAGGATTATAGTTTACGAAAAAAATCTACCTAATTTTATACCGGGTGATAAATCGCCGGGCGGGACATAGGAAATCCCATGTAATTTTTAATGGGGTCAATTATTGGCTCCCCTAATTATTTTAGAGAAAAATTCTATTGAAGTTTATTGAATCACGTACACGGTAAAAACTTTGGATTTTTCGGTTAACTCGTTTGCTAGTTAGATGCTAATATATTTTTAAAAAAATTTTACATTATTTTCGCCTCATATTTATGAATAACAATAAAAATACCAGTTAGCGTGACATTACGTTGTAATTTTAAAATTTAGTGATTTATTATTATCAAAAAATCGTACAGTGAAAAGATTAAAGTTGTATTTATACAAACGAATTAAGTTAAGTCACCCTAAACTAGAGTAACAACTTTCAAGATCTTATGACATTTATAATATTTACATGCTTCAATAAATTATTAATATTATTACGATAATTAATATGTTGGGAATAAACTTAAGATTTAAGAAAAATTTCAAATATTCCTCCATTGACTGCCAGACAATAACCCAGACGTTCATAAAATTGTCTTCTTACATTGGCTAATTGGTATATTAAAATTTTATTGCATTCTGCTGAAATATAATAATATAATTTAACTCATCTAAATTAGAGTAATTTTTATCCTTGTATATCATGCTTTTTAAATGGCCCCAGAGAAAGAAGTCATTTGGCGAAATATCAGGAGACCTGGCTGGCCAATTTGTGGTGTGATGTAAGCCAATAACATTTCAATTAGAAGCATTGTGTAAATATTCCCAAACAGCCAGGATATTATGTGCCGGGCAGCCATCCATTTGGTACCAAATTTCCTGATTTTCCTGAATCCATCATTTAAAGCGGGTAAAATTAGTTCTTCGAGTAGTTCCAAATAAAATTCTGCTTTCAAATTTGGATTAAGAAAAAATGGTCCAATAATATGTTGTCCGAAAATCCCCGCCCAAACATTTACTTTCTGTGGATATTGCGTCCTCGTTTCGACAAATCTGTGTTGGTTTTCTTTGCTTCAGTATCGGTAATTTTGATGATTGACTTTATTGTTTAACTTAAATGTGCACTCAACAGTAAAACAAATATTTCTTAAAAAGTCCCTGTCCATGTTTGCCCTTTCCATCATGTCAAAACAAAATTCCTGCCGTCGAATTTCATTCCCATCCCTAAGCTCTTGATGTCTTTCATATTTGCATAAAATGTATTTATGCCTTTTCAAAATCCGAAACACTGTTGATTGATCTTTTCCTATGATATCCTGAAGTTTCCTTGTATTCTCTATCATCTCTTACATTTTCTTCTCTTTGATACTCCCTAGCTTCACATCTGCAGTTATTTATTACTGTGCCTTTGGTGTCAAATTTTTGATAGTCCTATCGACTGTTGATTTTCCGGGTATCGGTCTAATCGGATACTGAGCAGCGAACATGTCTGACACCTTTTGGAAACTATTTCCTTGATAGTATCATTTAATCATCAATATTTTTTCTTCAGTAGTGTAACTCATGGTTAATCTTTTCGGTCTACGATTTTTTGATAATAATAAAGCACTAAATTTCAAAATGACATTGTTATGTCACGCTAACTGGTATTTTTATTGTTGTTCATAAATATGAGGCGATAATAATGTAACAATTTTTAAAAATATATTAGCATCTAACTAGCAAAATCTAAAGTTTTTACCATGGACGTAGATTTGCATGCTCTTCAATAAACTTCAATGGAATTTTTCTCTAAAATAATTAGGGAAGCCAATAATTGACCCCATTAAAAATTACATGATTGAGATTTCCTGTGTCCCGCCTGGCGATGCATCATCCGGTATAATATACATTGGGTGATTTTCTTTTTTGTTTTAAAACTAGGTATAACAATTTTAATTTTTATAAAAAAATTGAATAGTTTACCACCCTAAATTTTAAACACAAATAATTTGCTGACCACGATAATATGAACTTTGTTTTTTAATTTATTGAGTGGAATTCATCATAGATGGCCCAATAGTTTACGAAAACAAGTGTGTATCTACGTATTCTGTATTGTAAATATATTATTTACACCTAACGCACTGATTATTTTAGGTAACCGTATAAGATGATAATAAATAACTACTTTTTCGGAAAACACAAATAATTTCAACACTTTTCTGTGAAGATTTGCACTTAGTGGCAGCACCTTTTTAATAACTAAACAGATATCAATAAGCTTATTCCATTAGTTATTAGCATGAATAGAGGAAAAAATCCATTAAAGTCAGCCTGCAATGATAAATGGCAATTTAAATCACATTATTCATGATAGGTATACGTACAGTGCTATTCAATTAAAAAATAAGGTCCAGCTTGACAGGCGAATAGATGGTATATTTATATTAAATTATTAATGATACTTAATATAATAGATAAAATAAACCACACCCAATTATTCTGGCTCTGGTCCTTCGACCAATAGCTTCTTTTGGTGTTTGTTTATAATTATTTTAACTTACTTTTATTACGGACTTTAAAAATAAAGCGAACATCAAAATATGCTGCGTACCTTTTACATTGGTGTTGATTCTTAAATCCAAGGTAATTTTCAACATTTTAAAGGTACTATGTACAATAGGGTGATTCATTTCCGAAAAGTGTTTTTTTCAGTGCTCATGTTAATCTACATGTAGAAAAAAATATTAATTTTAGGTACTTACTATTTAACTTTAAAGTCTTTCCATTTAAAATGCACGTATTTTTTTATGCTTAGTTCTATTTCACTATCATTTATTTTAGGCGTTTAACCAATTATAACCGTGGTTATAATTGGTGACAACTTGGACTTATAATACATGAATTAAACGTCAATATAACCGATTGGTTAATACCGTTTTAGAATTGTTTCTTCGCCTAAAATTAATGTATATTTTAAATCGGTTGTTTGAAATTGCTTTAATGTATTGTAAAACTTAAACTGTTTGCCGGTAGAAGTCGTCGTTTTTTTGAGCAAACCGCAAAAAAAAAAAAAAAAATGATTCCTCAAGCAATTCTTTTATTCTTACGGTTCAAAACGTAAGAAATTAAAAATAATAACAATGATGCAATTTAAATTATACTTTTTTGTTGATTTGGAGTAGAAACAAACAAAAATAAATTTTATATTTTGACGATTGCTACCAGCAAACGAGTTCGAGTTACACAAAAGAATTATTGAAAAACTTTTAAAGAGCGTGAGATATGGCGTAATGTCTATCAAAACGATTGACAATATAATATAAAAATTGGTTTAGAATTATAAAATTAAAAAGAAAACATCTTTTAAGTGCATTTAAAAAAAAAACTACCAATTTAAATGGTAAGTACTTAAAAGTATCAATATTTGGAGCTTATACCAGGTGGGATTCTTTTTCTACATGTAGATTAAAATTTGGCTTGAGCACTGAGAAAAATAAAAACTTTTGCGGATATGAATCACCCCAATGTACTTACTAAGTGCATCGTTAAAATAAATGCTGCTTTAGAGCCTATTCGTTGAAGTGTTCAAAAGAATAATGAAAATCTTGAGCGCGTCAAGTGCTTGACCGGTTTTTTTGTAAAAAATTAGAAAAATCGCTCAAAATTACAAAATTTCACCTAATATACCAGGTTTAATGACCGCTTTATGCTATATAAATTATTTTTATACTACGTTTAAAAATATGTAAAAACTAATACTAAAATTTTTTATACTCGTAAATATAAAAAATTAATTTTGATAAGAACTTCTAATTTTCGTAACTATGATAGGCGTAAAAGGGCTAATCCTAACCCACCACCCTTGGTAAACGAAAATTTTTTCAGGCGCTGATCACGAACCAAAAAAAAATCGAAATCGTTTCGTTCTCGCGATATTTATCATCAATTCATTCAATTCAAAATCAATTTAATCTTATTTTCACATATTCCCTCTTCTTATTGCACACAATTGTTAAGTTAAAGCTTAAGTAACCCACAATATATGATTTTCCTCTTTTAAAACCTGTTTTTCTATGTATTTTATACTTTTTATCAAAGCACTGGCTAAATGACCGCCGGCGGTTTTGATCTTGAAATTGCGAAGGTTCCCTTTAAAAACGCTGCAACCACGTATACATACATTGCTTAACCATGAACTGCTGCGATTGAATACGATTGAAAGTGAAGCTATGCAGCTTAATGCAAAAAAGTGTAAAATACGTAGAGAAATGGTAAAAAGTTCCGAAAATCAAGTATTTTGTGCCACTTTGGCTTAAAACCAAGAACTGTTTGCAAAAAGAAGGAGAGATGCAGAAAAATGTTTGATTTTTAACTTTGCTGATGGATATTTTGGAAACGAACGTTTCCGAAGAATAACTGGTTGATTTGTTATTTGCGCCTTAAAAACCTCGTATACCAAATTTTGGTAAAATCGAAGTTGCTCCCACTTTTTGGACACTTTAACCTAAATTGATGCAAAAAAAATGTCGGAACCGTAAATGCTACTGCAGTAGCTAGACCATTTTTTTTGTTAATACGGTTCAAAACATGTTAAAAATATTACGTTTTCTTGCCAAACGGTGACTTCATATACGTCACGTATTTAACTGTGTTTGAATACATGTCGGACAATGGTTTAGAAACAATATAGTTATCTTTGTCGGGCGGTCGTATGCATTGAACTCATAGAAACTTTGTTTCGGTCATTTTGTGTAAAGTTTTAAGATTTATGTAAATGGCAAGTAAATATTTTTTATATTTGGTGTAAACTTATGTACATATTAACATACTTAACCTAAAAGCTTATTGGGCTGTGACGCAACGGTTTGAAAACCTACATTTTCTTGATTCTTATGTTTCGAATACGGTTTGAATCACTCCGATGAATACAGTTAGCAAGAAAATATGACTTAGGTCAAGAAAAAATATTTATGTTTAATGGTACACTGAAGATAGCACATTGTATTATACCAAAGACAATTATAGTTTCAAACTATAATTGTCCTTGATTACACTGATAAATTGTAAGCTTAGTCACGGCTATTTAACAAATACTAGACAGCATTAGCATTATTTTTTCCATTTCTTGCTTAAACTGGGCTACATAATTGTGAAGTATTTATCAACATTTTTAATATGCTTTAATCATGTTTAAATTATTTACCCCTAAATTATTTAGTTCTGGTTAGCTTAAAAGTCTACGTGAAAAATATTATCGTCAATTGATGTCGATGTCACCGCCAGATATAAAAAAGGTGCGACTATTCTTTGTGACTTTGCACCCTTTCATTGTAAAAATAAAACTCCACGGGGAAAATTTCAAACTTGAAAACTAATTATGGTAATGTAATTTAAATAAAACTGTATTTAAAATACCATAAATTAAAAACCCAAATTTTTTATGGCTATTGCATGCTTGCCATGCGGCCTCACATAACCGCAACGATCCCGTGGCCGTGTGTTTCCCTAATAAAATGTAGGGGAATACCGTGCAAAAATTTTGTATTTAAACAAACGGCAGTAATATGAGTCAATCATACCACGCATTAAATTAGAATAAGGTAACACAGTTTTTAGGTTGGACCACAGATAACCACACCGAGTCCTGCACCGTAGCACAGCCGTGTCTCGGTTTTGAAAAGTACCGTTGTAATTAAATGCCGTAGGCTTAATATCAATGCTCCTTGCCCGACAACATACCCCTCACCACATTTGAACAAGTAAACAAACTTTAGTTTATTTGATTTGTTGAAATATTATTTTAAAAAAACCTATTAAGAAAATAACATGTACGAAGTTTTACACACATATTATGTACAAGATGTACCAATAAAATTAATTTTACACCTTTAATTACCTATTAAATAACTTTTTTGTATTGTTTGAACTGAAATAAAAGGTGACGCCCGTACAACCGGTCGGGAAACATCGGCGCTATACAATCCACGTATAATTTCTGGGCATGTTTCAGACCCTACGAGACACGGTCGTGCTACGATGCGGGTCTTGTCGGACATCGCGGCGGTTATTTGGGGCCAGACTTTTACCTTTACTACACATAAAGTTTGGAAAAAGGGATCAGAGATAAGTAAGAAAATCTGTTTTATTTAAACAAAAAGATATACATACATTAAACAATAGACTATAAGCTTGACAAAAATGCTTTGTATATTTTTGAGGACAAGACAAGTGCTGTTGATTTCTTTCAAATTAATTTGCCCTACTTTCCTCTATCACCGTGAAATCCAGCTCTATGCGGTTATGTGTGGCCCAACCTTTAAGCGTGAAGCCGTGAAGCGACCTCTTCAGCACCAGGTTGAGAGGGGCACAAAGTTAGGGTTACAAAAATTAAGTATGGTATTCGTAAATTGTAGGATAGTGGGTACCATGAAGAGGGCTCCAAAAGATCTCCAAAAAATTTTGTCTTCAAAATTTTTACAATAGTTTTTACAAATCCACTTGCCCCTCCTCTATAAATTTTGGACTATCCCAAAAGGGCATCAGATATTCTTAGTCCGGCACTGTTTTTATCATAAATAATATGCTTGATATTTTATAAAAGTGCTTGCTCTTTTATTAGTAATTAAATGTAATATACATTGAAGGCCAATAAGTGTGCAAAAATTAGATTTTTTTATTTGTGATTTGTCAGAAAATTGTATTCATTATCAAAATTGGTTGTACGAAATTTTAAACTATACATTTTAAATATACTTTAAATTAGAAGCAACTTATAATACTTTACCCATAGACGCAGGAAAAGGGAAGCAAGGGGGTTCACTTGCACCCCCTGGCTTTCGGGTAGTGTCGGGAAATGTTTCAAGAACAGTTTGTACGGTAAAAACCAAATATTCTTTGCTTTTCAAAGATTTTGCACCCCCTTGGCGGTATAAAAAAACGGGAGAAAATGTGGGAAAAGGATTTTTTTGGTCTTCAAAATTTTATTGGGGCACTATACAGGGTGTCCAGTAACTAAATCGACAAACTTTAATTTGATTTTGACTTTGATTCTACAATGCAAATTATAAAAAAACTTCAAATAAACGTATGTCTTAAACGTCTTAGTTTTTAAACTACGGGGTAATAATAGGAATACAAACTGACCATACCAAAAAATGGTTTCTATTTATTTACGCGAAAACCGTACAGTAAACAAAAAGAGTCAAGAGGTTAAATTTGTTCTAAATAAGACGGAAACTTAAAAAATGTATTTTATTAAAAACCTCTCATGGACGACACTGATAAAAAAAATCTTGTATGACAAAAATGCCTTCTTCTGCAAAGGGTGCGTCTGCCAAATTTTTGAAAAGATTTTAATGGATATAAAAGTTATTATAAAAAAACATAAATTTTTAAATTTTTAACACTTTTAACATATGTTTATATATAGTTTTTTCCTAATTTTTATTGTAGAATCACCCCTTAAAGTTTGTCGGTTGAGTTACTGGACTGTTTTTTTTGATTCGTAGAAGTTTACTGCGATAATAATATTGTTTTATTGTTTTTTTAAATTGCAAATTTATTGCTGTTTCACATTTTTTGCTAATTTATTTAAAGTAGTGTATAATATTTTTTCTTATTCCGTTGGAAGGCTTACACCGTGATAGTAACAATTAGCATAATTGATTTTCTTTTTGTTAATGTTATAAGTTCTAAATTCACCAGCTCAATAAGAGTTTCACCCTTGCTAACTCGTTTACCGATACCGACAATACCTGATATTTTTGTTAATCTTTTTAAGAGCTTAAACTGTGATAATAACAATTAATCCTTAAACTTAAAACATTTTTGTTATATATCTATATTTTTTTTTCTAAAAGTCAATAGATTTTGTCAATAGAATTTCTTGTTTTTTTTTTGTTGTTTAGGCATTTTCAGGTCAGATAGGGCTTATCTAATTTAAAGTAATAGTTTTGGACTCACAGTGAATGACACTAGTTTCGAATTCTGAGTTGTCATTCAGGTTTATATATAAATTATTTTTTTAACAAACAGCTCTAACCTAATGGTGGTTATGGAATAAAATTTTAGAGTACGTAGCGCAAATAAATCTTTATCAACCCACTCCCACCAGACTGTTAACCTTAAAAGCTAAGCGGCTTCCATAATTACCACACATAGAAGTGTGTTCAAATCTAAGGTTGTTCTTTTTTCTAATTTCAGTTTTTCTCTACGATATTAAGTACATATATAATCTTTTTGATTTGCACACGGTAAACGTAAAGTTTACGTTATACACATTATACAGTAATTTGTTCTTATTAGATGAGAACCTAGTTTTTTTTACTCCTCACATTTTTTATGGTGCTTTTTGGCAGTCATGTCACTATACAAGGTGTTAAGTTACCCTTTTACACCTTTTAAGTTTTTTATTTTTATATTACAAAATACTTAAATCATTTTTTGGTCGGGTTCATTTTATAGTTTTCAAATTAGTAGTCATATTTCTACTACCTCTTATGCCTTGTTTTATAGACACGGCCAGTAATTTAGTCAAGTAGCGAGTAATTAAGTATTCTCGTGCATGTGGACAGCTACTACACTAAACTACTTTCCTAATTTTTACTGTCCGCACGCATGAGAATGCTTAATTCCTTGCTACTTGACTAAATTACTACTCGTGTCTGAATAATGCATATACAGGGTGCTTCATTAGTGCGTCGGGCTACTACAGCGCCTTAACTATGAAAGTTAGAGATTTTGTTTAAAGTGGTTTATGAATAAGAGATAAGAGTCTATTTTTGGAAAATATTTTGTTTATTTACAGGGTACTCAAAAATAGAATATTAGACTTATTAAATTATTAGTTTTTTAGAAAATTAAATTTTCTTAAAAAAATATGAAAAAACATCGATAAAGGAAAAAATTTCGAGTCGATGAAAAGGTTACTGTCTCCAAAAAAGAGTTAAATCTGATTGTAGAGAGTCAAAAGATACCCTTTTATAATTTTAAGCTAATTTTGACATACAGGGTGCTCAAAAATCGCCTCCCAATAGTCAAAAATTCAATCGGTTTTTTTAAATGGAATACCCTGTATATTATTATTTAGTCTGATAAAGCTTTAGTAAATAAACAATTTTGGTAGTAGACTCAAAGTCTCTATCTGTTTTTAATTTTGTGTTACTTACACGTATTTAAAATTCACAATTTTAAAATCATTTTTAGGTAAAAAGATTTTTACTATTATTATTAATTAAAAAATAATTTATAAAATAATAAATCATCTACAATTAGATTTAATCCTTTTTTGGAGACAGTAAACTCTTCATCGACATGGGGCATGTTTTTCCTGTATCGAAGATTTTTTCATATTTTTTTAAGAAAATTTAATTTTCTTAAAAACTAATAATTTAATAAGTCTAATATTGTACACATGTATAGACAAACATGAAAGACTCCCAAATATGTAAAAATATTTGGAGTGTTCCATTTAAAAAATTGATCTAATTCTAGTAGGGCAAATTTGAGTACAAACAAAATATTTTCCAAAAATAGACTTTTATCTCTTATTCATAAAACACTTTAAACGAAATCTCTAACTTTCATAGTTTAGACGATATAGAAGCCCGACACACTAATGAAGCACCCTGTATACAGCTATACAGCTATACAGGGTACGACAAGGATAAAAAGTATGATTTTTTTAAATGGAACACCCTACCTTTAACAAAAAGATACTTTAAAATGCTTTAAAGAAAATACTACACTTGATGTGGGGCAAAGGTAAAAGTAACTCAAAAACTCAAAAGTTTGCCAACTTGACATCTTGTGTAATATCTTACACATCTCTGTGACACGTTTACACGCGATAAATATCTGGTGGCGTAATTATTTGACAAATTAAAAATTATTTTGTTGGGTTGACACATTTTTTAATAAAAAAAACCTAATGAAAATAAAAAAATGCTTGTTAATAAAATATTGTATAAACTTTGGAGAAAAGTTTCATTACTGTCTGGAAAAAAGGCTCATCTCGGTGCTCCGTGCTTCGGTAAGCCATCCTTTTCTCTTGACAGTAATTAAACACTTTTCACCCTGGTATGTAATGTAGTATTAAATATTGTTTTAAAATTAAACAAATTTTTAAATAACCCATTTTTTAATAATAAATATATTTTACTATTATTTTTAATATTTTTGGGACAATTGCTTGGCTAAAATTTGTGTGTATGTATGTCTTCCATGTCCAGGTCATCGCAGGTAAAATTTCTTAAGATAAGTGCTAATTAATAAACCCACTTAAAAGAGTCTTGAAAATAATACACTTAACGCATTAAAAAATAGCTATTTCATCTTTGGTTAGACTTATAAAAAAGAAAATAATTTTCAAACATCACTTACCACAAGTAAGATGTAACCGCTTACTGACAGACACCTCTCCCCTTTCCACACAGACAAAAATACCTGGTTCGCCATTGAAATGATCTATGCAAAATTCTTCCATAGACCACAGTGATTTAAGAGCTTCATACATGGGAACATTTACCATACCATTCTCATGGAAAGTCACATTATCTTTGTCAATCAAAGCGTCAAAACTATATTGATATGCTTTATTGCAGCTTTGATTGTACAATACGTGAATATCATTATTATTGGCAAGAAATGGATGGGGTGCAGCGGGTTCTGAGATGTTACAATATTGTCCTATTTCGTCATCAAGTATTACGGTACTGTCTTTGGCACAACACTTCCGGACACATGTTTTATCACGACAAATTTTTAAATCGTCTATAGTTGAATTAACTACTTGGCTTTCCTTGGCAATGACCAAGAATAAAATTATTAACTGCAGTTTAATATAGCCCATTATTAATTGCAATTTAAAGTATTTTGGTTAAACTAACTATTTCTTTGTCTATAACTTTTAAATACTGGACATTTCAGATGATTAATTATTTTTCAGGAAACCACATCAGTAAGAAATGTGTTCATAAAGCCACAACTAAAGATAACAAATAACACTGTAATGTTTTTTTTTCGTATTGTTGATATAAAATATAAAGATTTCTTTTTATTAAATTGTGACATTTTAAAACAAAAATCTGAATGATACATCATTCAATATATGATAAAAACTATAATCACATAATATGTATATTTAATGAGTGGAGTTTTCAAATATAGATGAAGCGTATCTTTATACAACCTAAGTTAAATATTAATTATGCACAAACAATAAAAGGTAAACTTATAGTCATAAAAACCTGCAAAAGCTTTTTGTAACTGCCGATGATATTTCTGTTATAGCAACTACAAGAATATAATTAGTAGTATTAACCTGTGCGCTGTACATAACCTTGAAATTTTGAACCAATTTTTATTTTTCTTCGTGTCACGCACAGACTTTTAACTAATTTGTTAAAACTAAATAATATTTAGATACCATAAAGACCATAAAATACCATATAAAAATATTGTTTTTGATTATATTAAGATAAGATTGAAAGTAGATCCCGCAGATGTCGAAATATTTCTGTCAATTATTACGATATGTATTCCATAAAGTAAACACTGATACCGATATTTTATTCTTAAAAAGATGTTTTTGCAATATACAGGGTGATTCAATTTCTGTCTTTAAATCTGCTTTTTCACTTTCAACAGTTGGTTTATTTTCTTTAAACAACCAAAATTATAATTAGGGTCAAGCAAATCATGTGCATAAATTCTTTTTCTTCAAAAATTCTTTGGATAAATGGCATATCATCTTAGAAGTATGTATACGTGAACATGCACCTATTTCTATAAAGACCGTTCACGGATGGGGTTTACAAGAGAAAAAATGAATATAAAATTTCATATCTCGAAAAAAGTCGTTCTTGAAAAAAAATTTTGCTTGTAAAAATTATTATTAACGGAAAGTCTTGATTTTAAATTCAGGGTTTTCAAAAACTTTAGAAACATTTTTCTTAAAGAGAAATGAACCTTTATTTTTTATTTTTACGAAATATTACTTTGCTTAAAATAAAATTTGTAATATTAAAAATATTATTGAAACATGTTTTTAAACTTATCAATTTGGCCAAAATATCCTAAAAATTTTTACTAGTATAACTTTTGCAGCACAAGCCGCAGGCCGTGCTATGGTGGAAATAAGTACTCCGTGCAAGTTGCATATTATACTTTTTCTACGATTGTTGATATATCACTGGAAAATATTTTAAAACAACTGTCTTGTGTGTTTAAATCTATTTAAACAATAAAATTTAATGTTTCCGATTTCTGACATATTATTTGTCAGCCTAGCATATGCGATATTATGACCTACTGAGAATTTGTTCTACCGATTGTAAATAATTTTATTATTAGTTAATTTTAAGAACCAATTTAATAGTTTTATACGCGTTTGTACTGACAAACAATGACCTTGGCTAAAGAGTCATATTTAAAAAACAGGGTTGTCTAAAACATATTCAAATTATCGCACTAATGCATATTTAAAGCATTTCACCGAGGCCGTGGGTAAGGGCTGAGCGTAAGTAATGGCCTTGGGTAATGTGGTATATTACCTGTTTAAAATCACATTAATAATCTATACAATTTTTAACAGTCCTAGAAAAAGATCGTTTGAACTGAGAAAATAATTTTTAAAGTTTAACATTTTCTCTTTTCTGTTTTTTCTTTTTCAAAAATCATATTTTTTTACAAGCAAAATAACATTTTTCGAAAAATGAAATTTCTGAGACATTTGTTTTCTTGTAAAAAGCATCAGTACTCAGTATATTACAGTTATTTCTTAAGGCCTTACTTTTTTTGTACAGTGTTTCACTTTAATTTTGCTTTATCTTTCTTTCTAATATACTTATAATAGGTCTTATTCTTATATATAGTTGATTTTTTAGTTGCGTAACTAGGGTAGCAGTGTCCCTGGGGCAAAAAAATTAGTGGAGTACTTTAAAATTTAAAAGAGCAAAAAAGGCCCTTTATTATTTTTACATTTTTTCAGTTCTTATATTTTTTATGCATCCTTATTCATACTAACCTCACGAAGAGCAAAAAAAATCTTCCCTTTATTCGCATATTTCTGTACTTACGTCAAGAGTCTTTTTCAACCTCCAAGGGGCCCCAAAGCTTGGGTGCCCTGGGGCACTGCCCACCTAGCCCCATAGTAGCTACGCCTACTACGGAATGAAAAGAGTGTCTATTTAAATTTAAAAAAACAACTTATTAGCAAATCCATGTTATATGAAATCCATGTTATATAAATGCCCAAATAATAGGTCATTTAAGAAAAAACATGATTTTATGACCTCCAAGTCAAATCAGTAGGATACTAGACAATCAAAATCAGTTCTCCAAAACATATATGGGTATAGGGTTGTAGGGGTAAATTCTATAGCCAATGTCAGGACACCTTGATTTCTGGTAAGTTAGCGGTGGTGAAGGGGAGGGGTCAGTTGATTCCTTTTGCTGGTTTGTTTCATATCGTATATAGGGACTTTTTGCTATGAACGGGACATAGGTAAGACCTAATAACGGTGACCGTCGCGATATATCAGGACGGATGGCAACCCTATATATGTATAGGCAAACGCGGGTCAGATGCGACCCGCTATATGATTTGATCCGGCCCGCGAAAAGACTTTTCGAAAAACCTAATTAAAAAAATAAATAAATTAATTAAACTATTTACTTAAGCTTACTGAATCAAGTCAGCGAGAAAGCCGAGTGGCGGCAATCATCAAAGAGTGAGGCGACAAACATTAAAGCATTACACAAAAATAATCCTTCATCATACCTCGCCGCTTTGTCTACTCTCAACGCAAAAAGACGTTGATAAACAGCGGAATAAATTTTGGGAGTCAACGTGGACTTGATACATTTGTCAAAATTGTTCAGTAAGCCGCGAACCAATTAAAGAACGGCTTGTTCCAAGGTTTAGCCAATAGCTGCCAATTGCAAAATTAGTTGTGTATGTGCCTATAAGAGGCCGGCGTTTTTGCGCTGATAATAAACAAAGCGGCGCGGTATAATAAAAAGATTTTTTTAATGATAACAAGTGGCGTTATTTTGTTTAGGATTTTATAATTTCTCTTATTTGATTCTTACGACTATTTTTCGCTTATTTTGCTTATATAAGCTCGTGCGGATGGTCCGAACTTTAGTTCAGTTCTATTTGAGCCACAGAAATGTTAACTTCGACGAGCGAAATAAGTGTAAAAATTCCAAATTTAACGATTTAAATTTAATGTCGCACCTATTTTTACCATTTTATTTTATATTTTAATAAATTAATATAATAATGACATTGTCGTATTCCTTTATGTTTAATATCTATCGCAAAAAAATATGAACACTACAACATTACTTTAAAATATACTACTTTTAAACGCGGCCCGCAAACGTTTGTGCACACTAAAATTTGGCCCACAACGTGTCAAAGGTTGCCCATAAACCTGATCTTAAACAAATAACCTACAATAGTTTTATATTTTTGGTGAATGCGCAAGGTTAGGATGTAACAAACCATTTTTTTATTTTTATTATTTTTGTCTAATAGCAGGGCACAGCCACACAAAAAAAACTTTAAACCTGGGGCTCTAGTTACGCTTAAACTGAATTAAATGTCTATATGACCCGGTCACATCTGGGTTGAGAAATAGATATACAGTGTCGTTCAGTGTGGTCCGCTAAGAGTGCAACAAATGAAAAACTTTTTTATTTGCAATTTTTCAGAAAATGTAATACTTGATGAAAGTTGAAGCATAGTCCCAAACTATATTAGCAGCATTTAGTTTTATTAATAAGTTAAAAAATATATGGGGCAGGTCTTAAAACTTAAAACTTCTTAAAAGTAAAGTACCATAATTAAAAAAAAGTTAAAGCTTTGCATAAATAATAAGTCATGGCTTTTTTAGATTTTCAATTTTTGTTTTAAATTTTTAAATAACTTAGTTTGATACAATTTTTTATTATTTTGATGTAGTATTCTTTTTGAGCAATTAAAACTAAATTACTTTTAAACAAATTTAATTAATTAAAACAAATTTGTAAAATTTATTTGAATGTATATTTAACCGTTAACTTTAAGTTTGTTGCAAGGATATATTTATATCCTTGAAACAAACTTGAAGTTGGCGGTAAGATAAAAAAATATAAATACAGTTACATTTTACTAATTTGTTTTAATATATTTAAATTGGTTTAAAAATAATTCAGTTGTAACTGCTTTAGAGAAATTTAAAATCACAATAATTAAAAATTGTTCTGTATAGGGTTAATTCATTTTTTTTTATTTAAGTCTAAATATATTTTCTATTTTTTTTTTTAACAAAAAAGGGTACTTAAGTCTTAAGTACTTTAAAGCTTCTTTGACACACTCTGTATATTCAGTAACTTTTAATACTAAAACTAACTACTGGTTATACAGTTTGGGACCATGCACCAACTTTTATATGGAATAACATTTTCTGACAAATTACAAATAAAAAAAACCCTTTTGTTGCACACTTAATGGACAAGACTGTATATTTCTTAACCCGGATGTGACTGGGTCATATGGTCATTAAATTTAGTTTTAGCGATTCAAAAACATATAGTAACCATAACCACACCCTCAGGTCAGAACTATTTTTTTAATAATGTGCTGTTATTTTGTATGTTATGTATGAAGATTAGACCCTGCTTTAAATGAGGGTATTTGGCTTGTTCGAAGAAATATTTTAATTTAGTGAAGCTATAGACTAGACAGTTTTGGTTAGTTAGATTATAATGTAAAATTAATTTGTGTAATTTTTTTTTACGTAAATTAAAATTTTACACAAATATATTTTGTGCACTAATCAGAACTAACCAAGACTCTAAGTATAGTGTCAGTTTTCTCGAAAAAGCAAAACAGTATACAATATGTTATTAAATATTTACCAAATAAGTTAAAGGCCTTGGGTTAGAAAAAAACTATTTAATTAAAAAAATCTTTTATCCTAAAACAATATTAACAATTATTTCTGTATACAAGTTTAAATTATTTAGAATTTAACCAGTTACTACTATCATGCATCCTTATATTATCATTTTTTTACGTTGTTTGAAAATATTCCAATTTTAAATTTTATTTATTTGTATTTGTTAAAATACCATATTAGGAGTCTTTAACAGTACTAAAAAAACTTTACATTGGCAAGAAGATCGCTCAGCAACAGTCTTTACCTGGGTTTTCAGTATAAAATTTTCTTACGGATTTATTTTCTATAATACGGACTAGAATAAATTTTAATCGCCGTTACCAATCTTTAAGGTAGGTAACCTTATTAAATTTTACCACTGTAGCCATTTAAAACAAAAAGTCCAAGTTAAGAAACTAAATAATATCCACTCTTTATCGTTTTTATTAATAGCTATTAAAAAATCTATTTTTTTGTAGATATATATTTGTGTGAGATACCGGACATAATTAATATATTATTATTTATTGAATTTATTAAAATTAATCATTTATTTATTTTAAACAATTTTCAAAATTTTCATTTTCTTTTAAATATTTTATAATTATTTTTAGGTAAGTCTTATTATTTTTATTAATTGTCGAAATATCTGCTTAAAAATAAATTAGAAGATAAGATAAAGATGCGTGTAGTGCTCTTTTCCTTTGACCTCTTAGAATTAATACATATTGTAATCATCAAAAACATAATACTGACTAAATATACGTATTGCTGCTTTGAGACAAGATCTTTATTTTTTTTTTTTTAGTTTCTATGATGTTTGCATTAAAATGATTTAAATTTTTTAATTTTAATTGTATAATGCTAAGAGAGAGATAAGTATCTAACATATCAAATACCCTACAAATAAAATAAAAATAATAATACAGATTTAATTACTTTATACTACTGTTATTCCTAACGTTGTTTCGTATTTTAATTCTAAATCTAACAATATATCACAATTCATATTTATGCGACATTTCGAACCGAACAACCATCATCATTTACTTTTTCGCCATTACAAATAACGATTTTTCCCCAAACGTTCGGGTAGATTTTTCATTACAGGTAAGTATGCATCCATTTTTTTATGACAGGCTACGATAAATTTGATAGAGGCCTGATACGTATTAAATTAAATGCTTCATTTTATTACGTATCAGATTAAAGTATGTAAAATACAATAATTCCTGTAGCTGGTTAGTTAAATTATGAATAAATATATTGATAAAAAGAATAATAATTAGTACCTAGTAAAAAGATGACGTTGCCACTGCGTATATTGGAAAAATAATGTATGCCCTGAGATTTTTTATAAAAGTCGTTTTAACCAACCACAGAAACCTGGGTAGCTTTCCAGTGACGAAAAATTTTGTGCGGCACGCTCCAGGGCTTGAAGCTTTTGAACTGCTCTAAAAAGTTAGTCAAGGGAACGCCCCTTAGACAAGGAAAGAGAGATACCTTAAGAAATTTTAAAATTTCGTTGTTTTTAACCTTTCTTGGCTTTATAATAATAATCTCTTGTTAATATCTAATTCAATATAAATAAATAATTTTTAAAAATCCATCCTTAACCATAAAAAACACGTTTGAAGCACAAAAACCAAAAGAGGGGTTGGTGCATGAGGGGCAAGGGGAAAGAAAAACGGAGTAGCTCAGGTGCATAACAATTTCCGTCACTGGAACGCCATAAAGTAGAACGAAATGCTCCTGAGCTATCGGGAGCGCTCTATTTGCGTTACTGGAAAGCCACTCTGACTATTATTGGTGTATTCCTTTTATGCTTTAGAACCGCCCAGAACGACACCGTAAGTGTTCCTTTTATAGTGGAGTTGTTCTGCAGAACCGTTCTATTACCTCTCCCCTTGCCTCTCATGCACCATCATCGAAGGAGGTGCACGAAGTGTTCTGACACTAATGACATATGCCAAAAGGCAAATAGTAAAAATACTTGGTTATATTTAAAAATATCTATAATAATTTACTGTGGTTAAATAATTAACCCGAAAAAATATTATAAACCACGGATGACTAAAACAAAGAACAACAAATTTGTCAAATCTTATAAATGTCAAGTCAACGGGCAAATCCCACTGTTTTTTGGTGTTCCTTTTAAAACTGTTTTGATCGGTTCTGAAGAACGATTCTAAAAGCTAAAAGGAATACACCATATTCAGTAGCGTCTTACCGAAAGTATAGCTTGAGTTTTGGCGTCGGCTACATTCGGTCAAAATAGCACCCTTCTGTTTCGTCCAAAAATGCATTAGATCTGGGGAGAAATAAGCGAACAAATTATTTTCGACACACTTACTGGACATTTTCCTCTTATAAACTTCCGATGAATTAGGCTAATTCTAAAACGACAATAAAAGATTTTAACTTTTTTATATCGTAAATGTTTTTAAAATGTTTTGCGTATAACGTGAATTGTTGCAAGTTTTTTGTGTACGGCCATGTTCCATAAATATTTTTAAATGTTTCTTTTGTCGTAGCTTTTCATTTTTGGCAACAAAATATTGGGGTTTTTAAACAAAAAGCTAGATTACGTTATTTTTATAAGTAGGTTGTCCCAACTTTATTTATAGATACACAAAAAGACGCCCTTGTACAAGATTAAAAAAATTATTTTAAAATTAAAAAATGCTTATTTGAATATACTTCTTTTTATTAAAGTTAATATACAGGGTGTCGAAAAACACAATTTTTATTGTTAGGAGGCTTTGTTAAATGGAACACCTTGTATATTTTGATAAATTTTATTTTTTGTTAAACTCTACATACAAAATGTATAATATGATACGTAAATTATTGCTAGCACATACAGCATGTTTATATATTAATTTAAAGTAAAGAAAGAAA